>JBAKBP010032083.1:0-23621 GCA_037953745.1 Lithodes maja
GTGCTGTGTTGATATTGCTCTTGTTGTTGTAGTGCTGTGTTGATATTGCTCTTGTTGTTGTAGTGCTGTGTTGATATTGCTCTTGTTGTTGTAGTGCTGTGTTCATATTGCTCTTGTTGTTGTAGTGCTGTGTTCATATTGCTCTTGTTGTTGTAGTGCTGTGTTCATATTGCTCTTGTTGTTGTAGTGCTGTGTTCATATTGCTCTTGTTGTTGTAGTGCTGTGTTCATATTGCTCTTGTTGTTGTAGTGCTGTGTTCATATTGCTCTTGTTGTTGTAGTGCTGTGTTGATATTGCTCTTGTTGTTGTAGTTAAGGGGGGTGATCTGCTTTTTTCTATCCTTTTCTCTCTTTCTCTGGCTTGTATCCATTAGGCCCCATTCAGCCTACTGTTTTAAGATGTTTATCCCCATCCAGGTGCCGATTTCTTCCTGGCGAGCGATAGCGAGCCAAAAATATATGAAGAAATCTGGCATCGCCAGAGACATTGTTCTATCGAAAAATGTACACATTTAGCCTGCTGATTTGTTTTCTAATTATGCTGGCTCGCTCCCGCTCGCCAGGAAAATATCGACACCTGGATAGGGATAAAAGTCTTAAAATCTCAAAACTAATATGCTAAACACGAGGGAGAAGCAGGTCTATACAAAGCGAGTAGTACCCCTTAAATAGTTCTTGAAGGGGGCCTCTTCTCTTCTTATCTAGACCCAACAGCCCTCTTTCTATACATAGGTGCATTATTTCATAAACTCTCTCTCTCTCTCTCTCTCTCTCTCTCTCTCTCTCTCTCTCTCTCTCTCTCTCTCTCTCTCTCTCTCTCTCTCTCTCTCTCTCTCTCTCTCTCTCTCTCTCTCTCTCTCTCTCTCTCTCACACACACACAGATAGGACAATAATTATGACGAGTAAGAAAAAGAAAAAAAGGTCACGACAGTACCACTATAATACACACACACACACACACACACACACACACATACAGCCCGTAGCCTAGTAGGTAAAGCTCTCGTCTCACACACGAGGGGTTCGGGGTTCAATCCCCGGCCGGGCGGAGACAAATTGGGCTTGTCTCCTTTCATGTGTTAGCCTCAGTTCACCTAGCTGTAAATAGGTACCTGGAATAAGTGGACGACGTTGTGACGTCCCATCTGGGGTTGGCAAAAATGGTACAAGGCGAGATGGGTATCATATGGTTCACCTAAGCTGATGGCTACCTAAGCCTTCGGGCGAGACGGTACCGTCTATAGTGAGAATGGTACCATACAGATCCACCCTAAGCCTTCGTTTCCGATGTCGCCAATTGGCTAAAATACAGACTACACACACATCCAAAGCCATTCCAACAGTACATAAAACACTTAACATGCATTTCACGCAATACATTCCGAGTTAAGGAGGCGCGATAATAATGAGCTTAGCTCGCATTGCGTGGATTCCCCTTGACGAACAAGTAACTGAGTAACTGAGTAACACACACACACACACACAGCGCTCCTTTTAAGCGACCAACAATCTCTCTCTATCGTCGACAGCATTATCATCTCCCCATCTCGCATATTACTTTTGACCGACATATCCTTCATCGGTACTCTCTGAAACGTGATCTTTAATTTCGAGATTTCATTAAGAGTCTCTCCATTATTTCTGTTATTATTTTGTTCGGATGATAAAAGTATTCACTGATATTACTTATATTTGAGCAAGACCGTATATCCATCTTAATGGGAGATATCCACCTGGAGGATTTTTTTCTGGACCCCTTTCTCCCTCATGTTTAGCACCGTTGCTTTTGAGATTTTAAGACGTTCGCCCCATTAGTTTGACGATTTTAAGAACCCTCGCCCCATTTAAGTCATTTTTAAGAACATTCGTGCCATTTAGGTGTCTATTTTTTCCTGGCGAGCGATAGCGAGCCTGTAATTTAAGGGAAACCGGCCTACGGCCGGGACATTTTTCTACCGAAAAATGTGCAAATTTATCTTGAAAGGGGGTCTAGGGGGAGTAATTTTAAGCTTGATGGAAGTCTAGGGAATCAGCTAAAAACCTCCCCTTAAAGGTCAGCAGGTTATTCTCTGTATGAGCTTACGTATAGTATGCTACAGTACTTCGGCAACATATATTCAAACTAGCCATTATTTGTATCCGCATCCAAAGTATCCACATATTTATTTTGTTTTTGTGTATGAAAGAGACAAAAGACAAAGCTGCCTGTAACAAGTGTCCCCCTTAAGGTTGAAAGAGTGATAGACAGCCACAGGCAAGGTACAGTTGGTCAAGGATGAAAGTATACAGTTTTTCGTCTGCTATAGCCACATATAATATATACATATATATATATATAGTTTAATATGTTTATGGATGGTGTTGTGAGGGAGGTGAAAAGGAGAACTATGGAAGAGGATTGGGTTTAGTAGGAAAGAATGGTAGAGATTGGGAGTTGAATCAGTTGCTGTTCGCTGATGACACAGCATTGGTGGCGGATTCTGATGAGAAACTGCAGCGGGTAGTCAAAGAGTTTGGTGTGGTTTGTGGAAGGGGGAAACTGAAGGTGAACGTCAATAAAAGTAAAGTAATGGTGTGTAATAGGGGAGAGCATAGGGTGAATCTAGATGTGAGGCTGGATGGGGAAATATTGGAACAAGTAGAGTGTTTTAAATATCTAGGAGGAACGATAAGCAGGAGTGGAGGTATGGAAATGGAGGTAAAACAGAGAGTGTGTGAAGGAAGGAAGGTTTTCGGAGCAATGGGAAGTATGTGGAAGACGAGAAATCTCGGAGTGAAAGTAAAAAGTGCACTGTATCAAGGAATTGTTGTGCCAACAGTGATGTATGGGGCTGAGACATGGACTCTGAAGAAAAAGGAGAAAAGAGGGCTGGATGTGATGGAGATGAGCTGCTTGAGGAGTATGTGTGGAGTTACTCGTAGAGACAGATTGAGGAATGAAGAGATACGTAGGAGAGTGGGGCAGCAGGAACATGTGTCAGCCAGAGTGGACAGAAGGGTGCTGAGCTGGTATGGTCATGTTGAACGAATGGGAGATGAAAGGCTTACAAAGAGAATATGTGAGTCAGGTACAAGGGGAGATAGAAGGGCAGGAAGATCCCCATTGAGATGGAGAGACTGTGTAAGAAAGGCTTTGGATGATAGAGGAATGACTATAGATCAGGCAGGGGAAGTGGTGGTGGACAGGAGTGAATGGAGAATGCTTGTGAATAGTTGAGTGAACACGTGGTCATTTGGAGTAAGGGGTCGGGCGCAAGTTCGACTAGATAATAGTCCATCAGGCGCCTGGCCCGGGGGGACGATTAATATGAAGGGTGTGCCTGGAAGTGTGGTGGGAGGGCTTGTGGCTTTGGCTCCGCTGCATGTCTGCCTGCCGAGATCGGAACCTCTCCGGGTGGTCAGGGGCTGGGGGAGTGCTGGAGCGACCTTGGTAACCCTGGTCTCTGGGTCTTCTCCTGGGTGACCTGGATGTGTGTGAGTTTGTTTTTTATCTGTGTTTATTTTTTGTTTTATGTTGTTTTTGTGTTTTCCCTGTTCTTGCTCTGTCTTGAGTCGGCTACCCCCAAAATGGGGATTGGGCCTGAGCATATAGATAGATAGATAGATAGCCACACATAGTTTGTCATGTTGGCATCCCTGGTGGCCATATCTCAGAGCCCGCCCACCTTATACAGGGTGTTTAAAAACGTGTTCCTGGACTTAGTTGTCAGACGGAAATATGAATATATTGCTCTATAATCTTTGACGTGAATATCACTTCGGAGATATTAAACACTTAATGTTATTGATAGATATACAAGAAATGCGAGAGTGAAAACGAAAATCAAAACGTCTACCTACTGTATATACGATATTTCAGTGGAATACAGGTCCATTTTCACACGTGGTAATATGTGGCTAATAATGTAGGGTATGGTGATATCAATGTTGCAGTAGGTTTGCAGGTATTCTGCTGATAAAAATAAAAATAATAATAATAAATAAATAAATAAATAAAAATCAAGTAAAGCCTCATTATGCTTCGAGGACTGACTCATAAAGCAATGGCGCTCGCAAGATGAGTAAAATTTCTGGGTCATTACCCTATTAAACACACAGGCTTCCTTACGTCCACGTTTAGGAATTAGATTTTTGTGTATCTAAAGTAGACGAATATGGAGTGGCTATAAAAGATATTACGATATACACTTAACATTATAACATTCATAATAAATAATGAGTAGAAAGAGGAATCTAATAATACTTGTTAATTAATAAGTAGGTAAATATTGATATTTCACTTTCATCCCCAAGACTGGATTATAATTATGTGATCCAAAGGGCAATGAAACGGAGGCGAGCGCCGCGGCTACGCTCTGTTCCAGCGTATGCCCCCAGCTTTGTTTTGCTATCTCCATAACAGTATTTAGTCATCCTGAAGCTTTATGAATAATTCTCTAACTTTTGATATTCATGGAAACGCTTTTTCGAAGCACTCCGTATATTAATTAATGTATCAATATAATAAACCCCATGTGTGTTGGGATGGTTTGGGCTAGTGGAAAGGCTGTCATGGCTGCCAACATGACAAACCATGTGTGGCTATAGCAGACGAAAAACTGTATACTTTCATCCTTGACCATCTGTACGTTAGATGTAACTTAGGTGTGTTGGAAAGAAGTGTGGTGTGCTTTTTAAGTGTAGTGAAATGACCAGGAGGAGGGGGGGTTTGCGAGACTTAGCTGGATTACTCTCTGCGTAAGTGAGGCATAAACAGAAACAAATGTGTAAAAATTTAGCTTGCTGTCAAAACAAAAATATATACAGTATATGCTGGCTCGCTACCACTCGCCAGGACAATATTGACAACTGGATGGGGGTAAATGTCTTAAAACAGTAGGCTGAATGGGGCTGAATGGATACAAGCCAGAGAAAGAAAGAAAAGAAGATAAAAAAAAGTGGGTCGGTCCCCTTAATTTCACTCCCAACACCAAACACCTCCCAATGAAATTAATGAAAGCATGTGATGTTTCCCGGGATTCTAACCTGGGTTACCACATACAGATCTGAAACACTCTAACCATTACACCATCAAGACAGTTAAAGGTTAAGGACATGGTTTTATATCCAATTATCGAATACTGACACCTCCCAATAAAATTACTGAAAACATGTGATCTTCCTGGGAGCTGTAGATACAAGTAATGCTGGAATTGAGAAAGCTAAGAGAAACAAAATAATACGAATATGTGTTAGAAAAAAAACTAGAGAAGCTAAATGTTATGGTAGTGAAGCCAAAAGACCGATCCTCCGAGCCAGTAAGCCCACCAGATACAAAGGCAATCGAGACTGCTTTGGCTTCGGTTCCGGTTAACAAGTTAACTAGAACTGATTCAGGTGTACTGGTGGTACGACTTCCATCCAAGAAAGCCAAAGAAGACGCAGGAAGGGCCATCAATCAGTGTTTGGGGGTGGACAGTGCCTTCAGTGTCTCCGAACCAAAGAAGATGCTGCCAAAAATGACTCTGGTAGGCATTGCTAATGACACTGAGGATAATGAGATTATTCCCAGTATCCTCAACAAGAACCCAAGAATAGAGTCTCTGGTCGATGATGGCTTAGCTATGAATTTGCTATTCACCAAGCAAAAGAGTGATGCACACACAAAGACTGCGGTAGTAAAAATGTCACCTGAAATACGCTCTTCCATTGTGGATGATGGCAATTCTGTGTATGTTGGACTTGTGAGATGTCGTGTATACGATCGCTTCTGGGTAACACAATGTTACCATTGCCAGGGCTTTGGCCATACCAGTGACAGGTGTTATCGGAAAAATGAGGATCCAAAATGCAACTTCTGTGCCGGTACTCATAACTCAAAAGACTGCACCAACAAGACTTCCCCCAAATGTATAAATTGTATGAGCTCCACATCAGTTACGGAGCCGCCAAATCATTTCGCCTCGAGTAGAAATTGTCCTCTAATGACAGCTCAGAGAAATAAAGTTATTGAAAACACCAATTTTGTAGGTACAAAAAACTGAAAAATGCACAAGGGAGCCGGTTGAAACTGGGTCTGTTGAATGTTCGTTCCTTGCGTAACAAAATGGATCATATTTGAGAGATCTTGGATGAACGTAACCTTGATGTATTATGTCTCGCTGAGACCTGGTTGTTCGAGTCGGATCTGAATATTATCCAGGCGGCATTGCCTAAAACCCATTTCATAATAAATGTTCCTAGGCCTAGGGGAGATCATCCGGGTGGTGGAGTGGCAGTTGTCTACTCCACATCTCTGGTGAATATCTTGCAGATAAGCCATAACCCAGCCCCTCTTTATTATGAACTGTTGGAAGTGGAAATAAAACTCCAACAAATTCTAAGAATGACAGTTGTCTATAGGCCTGGCCATCGTGGCACAGATAGGGGTTTTATGGAAGAGTTTGGGCAGTTTCTCGAGGAATTTTCTGCTAAAACCGGAAGACTTTTGATATGTGGAGATTTTAATTACTGGGTTGACAGCCCTCATCTGAAGCCGTTCTCTCCTGAGTTCCTTGAGTTGACTGATCAGAACAATTTTGTAAACCATGTGTCCCACCCAACTCATATCTTAGGACACACCCTTGACTGGGTTCTCTCTCCTGTGGGTTATGGTGGTGTTCTGGATGTTGACGTTGAGAATGCGGACCCTAATACCTCTGATCATGCTTTGATTACTTTCAGCTTTGATTTCCCTAAGCCATTCACACATGAAAAAGTAATCAGATTTAGAAATTATAAAAATACAGACCAAAACTTGGCTAGCAGTGAAGTAAAACAGTACTTGGGAAGTATTGATACTTCCAACCTTACTTCAGATGAGCTGGTGGAGGTACATAGAAATGGACTTAAATTAGTGTTCGATCATCACTGTCTAGAAGTAGAGAAGAAAATCATAGTATGAGATGATTCACCCTGGTATAGCACTCTAGTTAAATTTCTTAGAAGAGCGCGTAGAAGAGCTGAACGTGAATGGCGGAAAAATAAAACAGACTCTACATGGTTGCAATATCTGTCAGCCAGAAGAGCCGTGGTCCACACAATCAAAGATGAAAAGAAAGTGTATTATCAGGGAAAAGTTGACTCATGTGGTAACGACCAGAGGAGGTTGGCTTCAATTGTAAACAGTTTACTTGGAAAAACAAGAGTCGGCTTAAGACTTTCTGTACCCGATACTGAGTTGGCTGCCAACTTTGTGGCATTTTTTGCTGGCAAGATAACTCGCATAAGACAGGAACTGGATGATGCTTCTGTTGGTGAAGAACTTTCAGTTGTACTCCAACCCCGACACATTCCTAATAATGTCCTCTCATCCTTTCACTCGGTAGAGGTGGACATGATCTCGTCCTACATAAGAAACCTCAATAAAACATTTTGCTCGTTGGATCCCATAAATGTTTCCAAGCTACCAAGAGTCTATGATCATACAGTTGAGTTTATTTCCAAAATAATTAATAAGTGCTTCTCTGAAGGTAACTTCCCACAGTCTGAAAAGCATGCACTACTCCGACCTAGTCTAAAGAAACCTGGACTTGATGTTGAGAACATGTTGAACGATCATCCTGTCTCCAACCTGTCCTTCATATCAAAGATTTTAGAGCGTGCAATACTTGACCAATTACAACCACTTTCTTCAGCAGAATGAAACTATCCCAATTTTTCAGTCTGCTTACCGACAGCATCATTCAACTGAAACAGCATTGATTAGAGTACATAATGATCTAGTTGAGAACATTTGCAATGGTGAGGCCTCACTATTGGTCTTGCTTGATCTCTCTGCGGCCTTTGACACAGTGGATCACGAGTTGCTATTGAGTGATCTTTACGATTGTGGTGTGCGTGACTCTGCTCTCTTGCTTCTTGGGTCGTACTTGTCAGGTAGATCCCAGAGTGTGATGGTAAATCAAATGGTCTCGGACTCGACACCCCTGCAGTATGGTGTTCCGCAGGGATCAGTTTTAGGTCCTATCCTATTCATAATTTATATCAGCAGTTTGTCTCTTCTGCTTCGTGCACATAATGTCACCTTTCACTTTTATGCAGATGACACCCAGATTTATGTGAGAATCACAAATATAGTTGATATACAGAGTAAGATGGAATTGTTGATGTCTGATATCAAGAAGTGGATGAGAGTGAGAAAACTTAAACTAAATGATGGTAAAACTGATATTCTCATCATCCGAGGAAATAGAAGAGCTGATGATATAGTAGGTGCCCTCTCCATCAATGTGGGTGGATCTCGGCTCGACCGGTCAACTCTGTTCGAAATCTGGGTGTATATGTGAACTCATGATTAGATTTCAAAGAGCATGTAAACCAGATAGTTAAAAGTTGTTACTTGCACATCAGAAATCTCTATTTGGTGAAGCCGTTTATAACGAGACGTTGCCTCCTGACTTTGGTTCACTCATTGGTCTTCTCTCGTGTTGATTATTGCAATGCCCTGTTGGTGGGTCTTCCAAATTATATTTTAAAGAAAGTTCAGTCTGTTCTTAACAGGGCCGCAAGACTCATTTTTGGTATTCCACCTAGAACTCCTACTACATCTCTTCACATAGAACTGCACTGGCTGCCAGTAAGAGCAAGAATAGAATTTAAGTTGTGTTTAGTGACTTTTAAGGTTCTCAAATTTGGTGAGCCTAGGTACCTTGCGGAGCTGCTCAGGCGTCCACCGGCACACCATGGTGTAGTTGTGCGTCATGACAATGACTCTTTTCGTCTTGATGAACCAAGGGCTTTCCAGCAGTCTTCTTTCTTTGAAAGGTCATTCTCCTACATGGCTCAGAGGTTGTATAACAGGTTTCCGCTGTCCATGAGACAACTGAGTTCTGTTGAATGCTTCAAGAGACAACTTAAGACTTTTCTCTTTGAGAGAAGCTATGATCTTGAGGGAGGTGTCATAACAGATGGGTATAGAGTTTAGGCTATTTTGCCACTGCTAGTGATTGTAAAATGTGTGTTGTATTATAAGCTTTCTTTTGATGCAATGATTATTTTCTTTTTTCTTTCTCTTTCCGAGAACTAGTGAATTCTTCGGAAAAATTGGCGCTTATGAGAAATAAGTAACTTGCTTATTATTATTATTATTATTATTATTATTATTAACAAAAGAGATAGAAAGGGAAAAACTAGAAAGGCAAAATGTTATAAGAAAAGAGATAGAAAGGGAGACTAAATATAAGGAATATATTCAAGAAAGGAAGATTCAAAGCTTATAATGAGATAAAGAAGAGAGAGCGACGGGAAACAAAGGAATATGAAGAACTGTT
The DNA here is from genome assembly GCA_037953745.1 of Lithodes maja. NCBI lineage: Eukaryota > Metazoa > Arthropoda > Malacostraca > Decapoda > Lithodidae > Lithodes > Lithodes maja. The sequence continues at coordinate 9,291 of JBAKBP010032083.1, forward strand.
AAAAAGAGATGAGAGAAGCAAAACGTTATACCAAAGATGATGGAAAGAGATAATAAAAAAATAAGGGAGCCCACCTCGCTTTTTTTCTCTTTCTCTCCCTCTCTCTTTGTCTTGTATCCATTCGGCCCCATTCAGCCTACTGCTTTAAGACGTTTACCCTCATCCAGGTGTCAATATTTCCCTGGTAAGCGGTAGCGAGCCAGCATATATATATTTTTGTTTTGACAGCAAGCTAAATTTGTACATTTTTCGATAGAAACATTTCTCCGGCGAAGCCGGATTTCTCCATACAATGCTGGCTCGCCATCGGTTGCCAGGAAGAAATTGACACCTGGATGGGGATAAACGTCTTAAAACAGTTGGCTGAATTGGGCAGAATGGATACAAGCCAGAAAAAGAGAAAATGAGAGAAAGATAAAAAAAAGCAGGTGACCCCCCTTAAGCAAAAATGGAAGACCCAAAGGCTACATGTGAGATATATTGCATGCGATTGTGTAGACTAAGAGAAACCTCAAGAAATGACAATAAAATCGGAAGTGAAAAAAGTTAGAAATATATGTGTTGTAAAAGAGATATAATAGGAGTAGAGTTGATAATGAAAGATGTAAGAATGGGAAGGAGTAGAGAGATAAAAAAGAGAACTGGGAAAATACGAGTAAACCTTACGAGAAAATGAAAACAATCGAATAGCTGGACATAATAAGTAAAGACACACACACACACGGACTACAGGCCAGAACTCTAAGCAGTGAGTCATCAAGTACATTAATAAAGAGGATGGAATGGGATATTAAAAGAGAGAGAGAGAGAGTACAAAGGAGTACAAAGGAGTACAAAGGAAATCGAGCAACAACAGGTCTAGTGACCCTTCTAGGCTGCTTGTCCTCCAAAACACTGAGGATCAAGTGTCCAAACAGTGGTTTAGAGTGGGTAAGGGAACATTGGAAAAGGAACTAATGTCCGTGGCAGGATTAGGAAGTTAGTAGGGGACAGAGGGGTTAGTAACTGAGGGGAGGATAAAATAAAGTTATTCATTTACAAACTCAGTCAGTCGCGGGTTTGATGCGAGATATTTGTCTAGGCGGAGTTTAAATGAATCAACGGTGCTGCAGTCTATAACGTCTCGGGGAAGCCCATTCCACAAGTTGACAACTCTGTTGAAGAAGAAATTCTTAGATTCGTGCGAGTTAAAAGATTTACCAATAATTTTGCAACCGTTTCCCCGCGTGTAATTAGATTGGTCGATAGTGAAGTACTTACTACAGTTCATATTGTCGATGCCTTTGATGATTTTGAACACTTGAATTAAGTCACCTCTTAATCTGCGGTGGGTTAAAGGAAATACAGTAGATTTAATTCTTTAAGACGCTCTTGCTCTTCGTATGGTTTGTTCTTTAGGCTAGGTATCATTTTGGTAACTCTACGTTGAACTCGTTCTAGCTTTTTTATATCTTTTTGGTAATATGGACACCAGGATTGAACGTAGTATTCCAGAAGAGGGCGGACTTAGGAATTGTAAAGGGTTAGGATAATTTCTTTGGATTTATGCTCAAATGACTTGCCTATAAAGCCAATTATTTTGTTTGCCTTCTTAACAACTTCTGAACATTGTTGACTCGGTTTTAGGTTACTCGATATTGTTACTCCCAGATCGGTTTCTCTGTTTACATTCTTAAGCTGAGTGCCATTCATCGAATAGTTTGCTTTCTCATTTAGGTATCCGATATGTAGTACTTTACATTTATCCGCATTGAAACTCATTTGCCAAATTTGGGCCCAACATGACAATTTATCTAGATTGTGTTGCATATCGTCAACTTGTTCTTTTGAGAGTACGCTATTTGCAATTTTTGTATCGTCAGCAAATTTTGAGATTGTACAGGTGAGACCCTCATCTATGTCGTTGATGTAAATTAGAAAGAGAATTGGTCCCTAGCACCGATCCCTGGGGTACCCCGCTACTTACATTGGTCCATTTAGATACCTTACCGTTTATGACTACTCTTTGCTTTCTGTCGCTGAGCCAATTTTCTATCCATTTCAACACACCGTCTTGTATTCCATGCGCTTTTAGTTTTAGCAGTAAACGTTTGTGGGGAACTTTGTCAAAGGCCTTTTGAAAATCAAGGTATATAATATCTACAGCTTTACTCTCATCGTAGAGGTTGAGGATATCGTGGAAGAAGTCTAAGAGGTTTGTTAAACAGGAACGTTTTTTACGAAAGCCGTGTTGAGTATCTTTAAGTATGTTATTTTCCTCTAAATGATTTAAGAGTGTCTCTTATAACCGTTTCTAGCATTTTACATACAACTGAGGTTAAGTTAATTGGACGATAGTTACTGGGTAGGATTTGCTGCCTTTTTTGAATATCGGTGTTACGTTGGCTAGCTTCCACTGATCAGGCATAGTTCCAGACTGCAAGGATTTATTGAATAGTAATGTCAGTGGTTTGGAGAGCTCATCCTTAGCTTCCTTTAGAACTCTAGGCGAGATTGTATCAGGTCCAGGCGTTTTATTTAAACAGTTCAATACTTCTCTCTCTGTAACGGTGATATTGCTTAGAACATCTGAATTATCAATCTGAATCGGCGATGGTGTAGGGATATCACTGAGGTCTTCTGTTGTAAAAACTGATGCAAAGAAGGTATTGAGGGCATTACTCATTTGTACTTCGTCTTTGGTGTATTCTCCATTTTCATCGACCTAACGGTCCAACAGTTGAAGTAACTATTTTTTTCTTTCTGATATAACTATAGAATTCTTTCGGGTTTGTTTTACTTTGATTCGCAATATGTAACTCTAGGGTCTTTTTTACTTTGCTTAATTAACTTTTTGGCTTTGCGTCGTAGCTCTACATATTTCACCCGTTCTTCGTCGTTTTGTGAGGATTTTAATCTATCATTAGCAAATTGTTTAGCAAGCAGACAGTTTGAAATATCTTTATTCCACCATTTGGGCTTATTATTATGGCCTGGACGCCGTATTTTCGATGGTATGCAGCCTTGCACTGCTTTTAGGTAAGTGGTTTCGAATAACTTCCAAGATGTATTTATGTCGTTATTGTTAATTAAAAAGCTCCAGTCAGTTTCTTTAAACATAGTTTATGAAAGTTTGCTTTCTTGAAATTAGAGACTTTTTCGATGCTACTATTTGGTTCGTTACTAGTAAACTTTAAAGTGAAAGTTATCGTACGATGGTCGCTGTTACTGAATTCATCGCCAACATTCAAATTATCTATTCATTCTTCTTTTGTTGCAAGTACAATGTCAAGAACGTTATTACCACGGGTCGGCGTTCGAACAAATTGATAAAGCGAACTCTCTTGCAAGTTCGTATACAAGTCATGTCGGAGTGTGAAGTAAGAGTATCACCCCACTTGGTCACAGGTAAATTAAAGTCACCAAAATTACGGTATCTTGTGAGTTACTTACATCTGCAATTTGTTCGTAAATTGCTTGGTCAGTTTGCACTGATTGAGCTGGAGGTCTGTATATTAATGCAAGTATTATTTTTGTACCTTTATTATTCTTTATTAGCACAAAAGATGTGTCGACGTTCACAATTTGAGGTTTTGACAAGAGGGTAGAGAGAGAGAGAAGTGGATCTGGATTTCTAATGGTCTTTCGAATGATAATTAAAATCAGCTAACATTGCACTGTTAGATATCAAGGGTATACAAAGGTTATGTAAAAGAGACATAAAATCATTGGGTATATTAATAGTTATTTACCTTGCTATCCTAGTGTACGATAGGGTCCCGGGTTCGATTCCCAGGCAGTACGAGACGGATGGGCAGTCTCCTAACACCCAAAGCCTCTGTTCACCTAAGCAGCGAATTAGGTACGGTCGCGCTAATAAGTCATGTCTCGCCTGTCATTACGTTTGGCTCGCTCTGTGCTGTAATGTCTTCCAGATGTTGAATAGGGTGGGCAAGTGTAGGAATAGGTTTGTACAGTATATCCCCCTCGAAACGAAGACATGAAGCTTAGAATGATATTGCTGAAACCAATTATGGATCAAAATATACTTGGTGCCGAGACATCACTTATTAGGCCGATTGTACACTCGACCAAAAAACAATGTTTACACTGGTGAGCTGCAAATAATCTAGTATGAACGGAATGAATCGGGTGAAACATACGTCTGTGAGGATTAAGTAACACCCCGTTCTTAACATTAAGCATCAATTACAAACCCCAATGTACTCGAATAAACTAATGAAAGCATATGGTCCTCCCGGGATTCGAACTCGGGACACCACACCCAGAACATAAGCATCTAAACCATTAGAGTTCTGGCCTGTAGTCGGTGTGTGTGTGTGTGTATTGTTAGTGGACAGTTGTGACGTCTCGTCTAGTAAATGTAAACTGTGGTAACCACAAACATGCAGTAGCCCCTGTATTGGGTAAGGGGGTACTGCTTGGTTTTGGTCAATGTATGTACAGTATATATTTTATATATTTTTTAGTTTCCTCGCTACACCTCCATCAAGCTTAACAAAAAAAAAACTAGACCCCGCTTCAAGATACATTTGTACATTTTTCGATAGTAAAATGTCCCGGCCGAAGGCCGGTTCCTCTTAAAATTACTGGCTCGCTATCGCTTGCCAGGAAAAAATCAACACCTAAATGGCACGAAAGGTCTTGCAATTGACAACGAAATGGCACGAAAGGTCTTGAAATTGACAACGAAATGGGGCGAAAGGTATTAAAATCGCCAAACTAATTGAAGGAACGTCTTAAAATCACAAAACTAATATGCTAAACACGAGGGAGAAGGAGGTCCATAACAAAGCGAGTAGTACCCCCTTAGTAACCTCAACTTCCAAAGGGCAGTGGCTACGTGCAGTTTTTGTGTATGCCCCTGAATTTTGTTTTTTTAAAATACCTTTATTATGGTAGATTATAATGGACACTTAAATTACCGTTTTCATACTTATACTTTCAAATAGTGTATCCAGAAAAAGAGAGAAATTAAAACCATCCCGTAGTGTATTCACTATAATTAACCCTTTGTGTACCGGCGACGTCTTGTCATTTTTATTTTAGCTATATTTAGACGATTTTGTGCAGTTTAAGAAGGATATGTGGTAGTAAAAAGGGTTAAGTGAAACCGTTCGACGCCTGTTAATTACTGGAGGCCATTTTTAAACTGAATAAATCGTCTAACATAAGCCAGAATAAAGTTGAAAGGACAGCATAGGTACTGAAGGGGTTAAGCCAGAAATCTTCACTCCTAACCTCTATAACTTAAAGTGGGCTAGAGCAAAGGGGCTGTAAATTTCCGCACCTATTTCTTGGCCGACTCTTTCCAAACGGTAGAATTAATGTCAAGCACTATTCCTGTATTAGTTATGGAGGTTAGTGGCCGATATTTCCGGCCTAGTTGTGATGAATAAACTAAAGTTAAGGCGTTAAGGGGGTAAGGTTTATGCATACGTTTTTGTAATTGATTCATTGTTTTACTATTTTAGTTTCCTTCCTATACCTCCGTCAAGCATTAAAAACATCCCCAAGGACCCCCCCCCCCCCCCTTCGAGATAAACTTGTATATTTTTGGTACATTTTGTACATTTTTCTCCAAAACTACATGCTCGTTATTACTCGCCAGGAAAAAATCGACACCAAAATGGCAAAAAAGGTATTTGTTATGACGGGTTGTAATATTACAACTCGTGATATAGTCTCCAAAAAAATTCCAGTTTTGTACTTATAGACCTTAATATAGCCCGACAGGGTCACACCGAACACAGTCTCACTAGCACAAAATAGTTATTCAATCAGGATCATGCAGAACTCAATGACAACACACATGGAACATATAAATGGTATATTAATTCAGAAAACGTCTATCTTGAGGAGTCATAGATCGTCTCCACATAATCATTTCTATTTCCAACTCTCGAATATAGATTCGTAGTCAGGGATGATTTCTGATCTGAAATAATAACAAGAATAACACACAAAGAATAATGGTATATATATACTGAGAATAAATCAGAGACAAATGTGGTTAAGAATCTCAGTTAATCAAATGGCAACAAAAGTGAAACATGAACATGGAAATAATCACCCTTAACACTCAACGAGCGGCTAGTTTGGTAACATCTACTACCTGCCAAGCGGGCATATTTACCCTAAACGAGCTTCATTCCATGCTCTGTTTCATGCATAAACAAGAGCCAGAGCATAATACAATTATGTATCCGTGAAAGGGCGATAATTGAGCTTTCCAATGACACCTGAACCATCCTTGCACGACCATGGGTTGTCTTGCAACAACAAGAGTACAAAAACCCAAAAATACGGTAATTTCCTTAAATAATTCCCTGTCTAGGGAGGCAGTGGATGTGGAGGAGGGACCAGTCACGGTACGGGTGCCGTGCCGAACGGTCGGAGCCAACCCACGCTCCTCCCACCGCTCGGACTCTCTCTCAGAGCCAATTATGTGCTCAACATCGCATTGAACTTAAGTCGGGCCCCGCCAGTTAGTCCTTGGTTCTCTTGACTGCCTTAATTCGGACACCGCCAAACAAGGGTTAATAATAACAATCGAAATGAGTCGAGTGTCTTACGTGACTGAATAACAAACAAACAAATAATAATCTCAAGCTAAGAGATACGGGGGGAGTTGAGAATAAAATAAACACCCAGGTAGCTAAGCGAGTCACATGGCTGAGGGTCGCATTAAAGGTAGTCGCGGTATACTTAAGTGGCCTTCCTACTCAAACTGTAGAAGTCAGGTCATGTACTGGACTGCGGAGTTGGGAATAAAATTCAAAGATAATGCAACTAGGAAAGTAGTATCAAGAATATTACTCTGAAATTGGGGGCAAACTATGATTTAATTTACGGTACACAAGACTAGGTTGGAAGAATAATTAATGTAATTTCTAATGAATATCTTATATTCACGTCAACGATCGTATGTAAGAATAATGAAACGAGCCGAGGAATTCAGATATAAAAAGGGTGTATAATTATGAATGAACTATAGAATATCTCTTAATTACTTACACTAGGGAACAGAATATAAGCAACTAAATGAAGTTAGTCAACAAATGCTCCAGGAACGCTTAGGATTACTAGCGTCAAAGGAAAATTAATAAAATATTGATTAAACAACGGAATGAGGGCGCATACAACGAAGTTATGATAGAGAAATACTAATATCAGTATTCTTAAGAGTTCTGAATGAATTAACAGAGTCTTGCAATAAACATACACTAGAATAATATATGTGTGTGTGTGTGTGTGTGTGTGTGTGTGTGAGAGAGAGAGATAGTTGTATGAGAGAGTGTGTGTGTGTGAGAGAGAGAGAGAGAGAGAGAGAGAGAGAGAGAGAGAGAGAGAGAGAGAGAACAACAGGTGTATATGTGTGTTTGTGTGCGTGCGTTGGTACTGTGTTGAGTATATTCCCATTTCCATTAACGTTATCATTTGAGAGAGAGAGAGAGAGAGAGAGAGACAGACAGACAGACAGACAGACAGACAGACAGACAGACAGACCGACCGACCGACCGACCGACCGACCGACCATATGTATAAGAGGAAGGTGACTATGCCCTGTTCCAAATAAGTAGGTCAAAACTCTTGAACATAAACCTCTATAACTGACAAAATACTAGAGTAGACTACCAAATATTTCTATCATTTAGGAAGGGTCAGCCAGGGAATGGGTGTGGAATTTTACAGCCCATTTGCTTTAGCCCTTTTTTTTAGTTAGAGGTTATGATTTCTGTCCTACCTGTTTGGAACAGGGTATAGTATATAATTGATGGACAACAGGTGTGCATGTGTGTGTGTGTGAAACCGATAGAGAAAATTGGCAGGTGTTTGTGAAAAAATGCTTGAGATAAAGAAGTGTCAAGCGTGTATAACAGCAGAGATAGGGGAAGAAACAGATAAATGTGTGAGAGAGAAAGAGACAGAGAGAAAGAGACAGAGAGAAAGAGACAGAGAGAGAAAGAGACAGAGAGAGAAAGAGACAGAGAGAGAGAGAGACAGAGAGAGAGAGAGACAGAGAGAGAGAGAGAGTACAAAGGAGTATAAAGGAAATCAAGCAACAACAGATCTAGTGACCCTTCTAGGTTGCTTGTCCTCCAAAACACTGAGGATCAAGTGTCCAAATAGTGGTTTAGAGTGGGTAAGGAAACATTGGAAAGGGAATTACTGCCCTGGAACTAATGTCCGTGGCAGGATTAGGAAGTTAGTAGGGGACAGATGGGTTAGTAACTGAGGGGGGGATAAAATAAAGTTATTCATTTACAAACGCAGTCAGTCGCGGGTTTGATGCGAGATATTTGTCTACGCGGAGTTTAAATGAATCAACGTTGATGCAGTCTATAACGTTTCGGGGAAGCCCATTCCACAAGTTGACAACTCGATTCAAGAAGAAATTCTTAGATTCGTGTGAGTTAAAAGATTTACCAATAATTTGCAACCGTTTCCCCGCGTGTAATTAGATTGGTCGATAGTGAAGTACTTACTACAGTTCATATTGTCGATGCCTTTGATGATTTTGAACACTTGAATTAAGTCACCTCTTAATCTGCGCTGGGTTAAAGGAAATAGATTTAATTCTATAAGACGCTCTTCGTATGGTTTGTTCTTTAGGCTATGTATCATTTTGGTAACTCTACGTTGAACTCGTTCTAGCTTGTTTATATCTTTTTGGTAATAAGGGCACCAGGATTGAACGCAGTATTCCAGAAGAGGGCGGACTAAGGAATTGTAAAGGGTTAGGATAACGTCTTTGGATTTATGCTCAAATTACCTGCCTATAAAGCCAATTATTTTGTTTGCCTTAACAACTTCTGAACATTGTTGACTCGGTTTTAGGTTACTAGATATTGTTACTCCCAGATCGGTTTCTCTGTTTACATTCTTAAGCGGAGTGCCATTCATCGAATAGTTTGCTTTCTCATTTAGGTATCCGATATGTAGTACTTTACATTTATCCGCATTGAAACTCATTTGCCAAATTTGGGCCCAACATGACAATTTATCTAGATTGTGTTGCATATCGTCAACTTGTTCTTTTGAGAGTACGCTATTTGCAATTTTTGTATAGTCAGCAAATTTTGAGATTGTGCAGGTGAGACCCTCATCTATGTCGTTGATGTAAATTAGAAAGAGAATTGGTCCTAGTACCGATCCCTGGGGTACCTCGCTACTTACATTGGTCCATTTAGATGCCTTACCGTTTATGACTACTCTTTGCTTTCTGTCGCTGAGCCAATTTTCTATCCATTTCAACACACCGTCTTGTATTCCATGCGCTTTTAGTTTTAGCAGTAAACGTTTGTGGGGAACTTTGTCAAAGGCCTTTGAAAATCAAGGTATATAATATCTACAGCTTTACTCTCATCGTAGAGGTGAGGATATCGTGGAAGAAGTTTAAGAGGTTTGTTAAACAGGAACGTTTTTTACGAAAGCCGTGTTGAGTATCTTTAAGTATGTTATTTTCCTCTAAGTGATTTAAGAGTCTGTCTCGTATGACCGTTTCTAGCATTTTACATACAACTGAGGTTAAGCTAATTGGACGATAGTTACTGGGTAGGGATTTGCTGCCTTTTTTGAATATCGGTGTTACGTTGGCTAGCTTCCACTGATCAGGCATAGTTCCAGACTGCAAGGATTTATTGAATAGTAATGTCAGTGGTTTGGAGAGCTCATCCTTAGCTTCCTTTAGAACTCTAGGCGAGATTGTATCGGGTCCAGGCGTTTTATTTACCTTGAGTTTATCTAAACAATTCAATACTTCTCTCTCTGTAACGGTGATATTGCTTAAAACATCTGAATTATCAATCTGAATCGGCGATGGTGTAGGGATATCACTGAGGTCTTCTGTTGTAAAAACTGATGCAAAAAAGGTATTCAGGGCATTACTCATTTGTACTTCGTCTTTGGTGTATCCTCCATTTTCATCGACTAACGGTCCAACAGTTGAAGTACCGGTAACTACTTTTTTCTTTCTGATATAACTATAGAATTCTTTCGGGTTTGTTTTACTTTGATTCGCAATATGTAACTCTAAGGTCTTTTTACTTTGCTTAATTAACTTTTTGGCTTTGCGTCGTAGCTCTACAAATTTCACCCGTTCTTCGTCATTTTGTGAAGAATTTAATCTATCATTAGCAAATTTTTTAGCAAGCAGGCAGTTTGAAATATCTTTATTCCACCATTTGGGCTTATTATTATGGCCTGGACGCCGAATTTTAGATGGAATGCAGTCTTGCACTGCTTTTAGGTAAGTAGTTTCGAATAACTTCCAAGATGTATTTATGTCGTTATTGTTAAATTAAAAAGCTCCAGTCAGTTTCTTTAAACATAGCTCTAAGTTTATGGAAGTTTGCTTTCTTGAAATTAGGGACTTTTTCGATGCTACTATTTGGTTCGTTACTAGTAAAATTTAAAGTGAAAGTTATCGTACGATGGTCGCTGTTACTGAATTCATCACCAACATTCAAATTCTCTATTAATTCTTCTTTTGTTGCAAGTACAATGTCAAGAACGTTATTACCACGGGTTGGCGTTCGAACAAATTGATAAAGCGAACTCTCTTGCAAGTTCATATACAAGTCATGTCCGGAGTGTGAAGTAAGGGTGTCGCCCCACTTGGTCACAGGTAAATTAAAGTCGCCAAAAATTACGGTATCTTGTGAGTTACTTACATCTGCAATTTGTTCGTAAATTTCTCGGTCAGTTTGCACTGATTGAGCTGGAGGTCTGTATATTAATGCAAGTATTATTTTTGTACCTTTATTATTCTTTATTAGCACAAAAGATGCGTCGACGTTCACAATTTGAGGTTTTGACAAGAGGGTAGGGTTAAGACTTTCTTTGATATAAAGTAAAACGCCACTTCCATTTCGATTTATTCGGCTTTTCTCAAACATTACATAACCGGGAAGTGAATACTCTGCTAAAAAGTCTCTATCTTCTGTATTGAGCCAAGATTCTGTTATGCCAATCACATCATAATTTTCTGTAAACACTAGCTCCTCTAAATCTGAAAATTTATTGCGTATGTTACGAGCGTTTGCATAGATAACCTTTAAATTTGTTATTTTAGAACTCACGGAACGCTCTTTAATAATATTTTTGGTTCTTGTCGGATCTACATTTATGTTCATGGCTGTCCTCGGTACTCGCTGTCTTCGGTCCTTATCGCTGGTGGTCCTCGGTTGCCTCTGTTTTTTTCTTGGCGTTGGATGATTTATGTCACTGCTGCTTCTTCTCGGATGGCGTTTTTTGATCCATGGCTGCGGACTGCTTCGTGTAGGAGACGACCCATGCGTGCTGAACCCACAGGGTTTAGATGAGTGCCATCCTTGCGGAACAGAGTAGGCTGGTTGTAGAAGTTGTCCCAGAGGTTGATGAATTAAACTTCTTCCCTCAGACACAAATATTTTAGTCGGCTATTTGTGCTGAAGGCCTTGTCGTAGAATTTGTCAGGTGCGTCGATCTTGGGGAGAATGCCTGAGATGATGATATTCCTTGACTTGTTTTTGTAGTGCTGGATCATCTTGCGATATTTCTCCATCAACTCTTCGGATCTGGTGCGCATGACGTCATTTGAACCAGCATGGATGACAAAAAGGGTATTTTCATTTGCATCCTTTGTGGTATCTTCGAAGGCTTCCACAATGTCGTCCAGTCCAGCTCCTGGGATGCAAAATCTTTTCCGTTGATTTGGGACTCTGTCGCAGAACTCTTCGACCTGTCCTCGTAGGATGGAATCCCCAACGAGCCTGGTCTCTTCTGGTTCATCTTCCATCTCTACCAATATCTCAAATCTGTTTGACATTGTGACTGGAAGATGAAATCTTTTCTGCGTTGGCCGTGCACCGTTCCTCACTGGTGTAAATCCGGAAACCTGTGGTGGCGGGACTCTACGTACAGGTCGGGGAGAGGAGTGGTTGGAACGGGGGCGAGGGGTTGGTACTGTTCGTGCTAGCAGGCTTCTTGCACGAGGAGTGGGGGAGAGACTTAGGTGAACAGGGCGGCTGTCCTGGTATGATGTCGGCTCAGGTTCGTCAGAAGCATCTGCTGCAGTGTCTACTGCAGGTGTTGGATTGTTGGCAGATGACGTTGGGGCGGTGGTGGATGCTGGAGTTGAAACAATTGGAGTTAGTGATAATCCAACGTTGAGTGTTACAAACTCTTGGAGTGATTCCAGCTTCCTGGTGAGGGCGTTGATCTTGTTGTGGGCTTCATCCAATTTTGCTGTCAAATCCTCTCGTTGCTGGCAGAGTCGGCAGACTTGTGGATCGGCAGGAGCAAACATGGAAGCACCAAACCTACCGGCGCAGTTCGTACAGGCACGAGGCATGGTGACGATCACTTTCTTCAGATCACTTCACTCACTTAAAAACACTTAACTCACTTTAAAAACACAAAACTCACTTTAAAAACACTTCACTCCCTTCAGGTCGCTTCACTTACTTAAATAGGCCTCATGTGGGGAGATTGTAGGCACCAATCGATCAGGGCTAGACCCAGGTGAGGTTATAGGCATGTGATAAAGAGTCGCTGGAACTCCTGTTTCACTTGCTTGGCCTCTCTTACTGATTTTCTTTGTGCCTCATTTACACTGAGAGCAATCCAGCTAGCTCTCACAAACACCTCCTCCTCCTATCCACTTCACTACACTAACATGCACACCACACTTCATTCTTCCACACCAAAATTAAAAACAAAAAAAATGATGAATTATAGCCCAGCCTCGGAGTCCCCAGGGGGGGGACCATAAATGCCCCCTCACCCGACCGACCATCCCCTGACGACCCCACACAATTACCTGGACCTCGGCCTGTTACTCTTTCTATTAATTTCTGCAACATTCGCGGACTTTCCTCTAACTTTCACACTGTTGAGCACCATCTCTCCTCCTACAAACCTGATCTTCTCTTCCTCACCGAAACTCAGGTGTCTGTAGCAACATCCAGCAACCCCTTCTCTGTATCCTCCTACTTTCTCTATCCTAGTTTCAAAGCCAAAGGCGGATGTTGTGCATATGTGCACAACAAACTCACTTGCTCTCGTGTTCCCGATTTCGACTCCTCTGAATTCTCAACTTTATGGCTCAAACTTTCCTGTCATTCTCTTACTAAATATTTCTGTGCTGTCTATCTTTCCCCTAACTCTACCAACTTTCCCAAATTCTTTGACTATCTAAACTCTACAGTGGAACACATTCTATCCATTTCTCCTTTCTCAGAAATCTCCCTCTTAGGAGATTTCAACGTTCACCACCGCCATTGGCTCTCCTCTCACACTACTGATCCACCTGGTGAACAAGCCTACGTCTTTTCTATCCTAAATGACCTAGAGCAGTTAGTTCAGCAACCCACCCGTATCCCGGATCGCATCGGAGATCGGCCCAACATTCTTGACCTGTTTCTAACTTCTAACCCTTCTTCTTATACTGTCGATCTTTTCTCTCCTTTGGGCTCCTCCGACCATAAACTTATCTCTGTCACCTGTCCTATCTCTCCAGTACAGCCACCCGATCCTCCTAGCCGGCGGCGCTTGTGGCACTTTGGCGCTGCCGACTGGGAGGCTCTTCGGCAGTACTTCTTTGATTTCCCATGGAATGATTTCTGCTTCCATGGCCGAGGACCCTCGGAGAGTGCTGAACGCATTACCGAGGTAATCCTATCGGGCATGGAAGCATACATTCCATTCTCTTTCTCTCAGACTAATGCTAAAAAATCTTGGTTTACTCACGCCTGTTCTACTGCTGTCCGCAATAAGGAGGAAGCATTCAAACGGTACCGACGCCTTAAAACTCAAGACTCTCATTCTTCATATGTTTCTGCCCGGAATCAAGCCAAATCTGTTCTTCGACTTGCCAAACACTCTTTCATCAATAATAAATGCACTGAACTATCCAACTCTAGCTCTTCCCAAGCTTTCTGGCATCTAGCCAAAAACCTCTCCAACAATTTCTCTTCCTCGTCTTTCCCTCCCCTTTCCCACTCTGATGGCTCAACCATCACTTCTTCCTCTGACAAAGCTAAACTCTTCGCTCAAACTTTTGCTAGAAACTCCACCTTGGATGATTCCGGTGCTATTCCTCCCTCTCCGCCCTCCTCTCTCTTACTTATGCCTAATATCCTAATCTCTTCTAAAGATGTACTTTTTACCCTCTCTGGGCTTAACACTAATAAGGCGTACGGTCCGGACGGTGTTCCTCCTGTTGTTCTCAAAAACTGTGCTTCCGTGCTGACTCCCTGCCTAGGCAAACTCTTTCGTCTCTGTCTATCCTCTAACGTCTTCCCTTCATGGTGGAAGTTTGCTCACATTCAACCTGTCCCAAAGAAG
>JBAKBP010032084.1:0-23620 GCA_037953745.1 Lithodes maja
ATGAGAAAAACCATGGTAAGTTATATTTTCACATTTTTCAGAATGTATGGATATCAAGGCCAGATGCACCAATGGTTGTTAGGATGCATCCTTCACTTTTGACCTGACTTGTACTAATGTATCAGCTTCAGGATCCAGCATATGAAGGACTTGGAATGCACACAAGAAGAAAATGGTTAGTTTAATTATTAAAAGTTTATTAGATTGAAATTTCATATCGTTTTAAAAGCTAGTTTGTCTTTTATTTGAATATGCCTTGGTTATTTGATGGTTGCTCTCAATGTTGTTTGATCCCCTACATCATTCCAAACCATGATATCTCCCCTCAGGACTTCAGTCTTAGTCTCCTCGGCCTTACTTCCATTCTGTAAGCGTTCTTCACTTAATTACCGGTCTCCTCATTCATTTTCTTCTCATGGCCAAAACATCACTGATACACTTTATACCAAGTCACTGTTTTAACTCTGCTCATGATGTGCTCTCATTGTCATAATACTCATCTATGCAACCATACTTCTATCAGTGAGCCACAAGTTCATAGGAATTTCTATCTTTACCTGACCAAAACTAAATTCTGTTGTGGGCATAAATTCTAGATAGATGGAAATAAATGGCAAATTAACTCATTATGGTTGAACAGAATGTATCTGGCCCATTGAGGTAGTTGTGCTGTTAAGATGAACAGAACATAACTGGCTAGCTTTTTGTCCCCATCAATTTCTGACGGCTCCACATGACTCACAAGCAGCCCCTCTCATTTTATCCTCTCCTCCACTCCCGTAGTGACTGTAATGCTCATACAGTATGTACCCTTTATGTAGCACACTACCCCAACTCCTGGTATCTCTCATACTTGACATTGTAAAGTACAGTATGACAGTACCGGTACCATATTTTATGTTGTGGGATTGCCCTGTCATCAAAATATGTTACAGTGATTCTAAATTGCCTTATCAATTTACACCAGGTGCAATTCCAAAATGGTCCATAACTCTATATTGTGGGAGTGGGCATGTTAAACTATAACAAGAAAATGTTGGGAATGACTGGTCCCCACCTGACAGAACATTCATAAAATGTACCGGTACCTTACTTATACAGTACCGGTACAACTCCAATATTTAACACTGAAACTCTTCCAGTTCCTCATTATTCTTTATGAAATGTCATATCAAATATAAATTGTACTGTATAGTCTTTTTCAGTATTAAGAGCTGAATATATTAAGTAATTGACATACTGGTACTTGATAATTGCAAAAAGGAAATCAGAGGTTAGCTGTTGGTATGAACCTTGCTCCAGGGCTTCTTCAGTGTACTAAGTACTTTACATCCTGCTATGCTCATTTCAGGACATTCAAGTTTATGTGTATTTTCCTTATTAACTGCCCATGTCTTCAAACCTCTCACACATGCAGGATACAACTTTTGTCAACATGTCGGAAGATACCGGTACCCTTTGTTTTCATTAGTGGTAACTACTTCCATAATTTATTCCACCCAAAAGAATTAGCCTCTGTATCACCCCCAGCACTGAGTATGTTCCTCAGGTACAGTATACTGTATATCAACACATTCCAGAGATATCTCTCAAAGTTGATTCAGCTCAGCCTTGTGATTTCCGCAATATAAACATAATAAATCAGCGACATTACTATGCCTACCTCTCACACTACATACATACACATACATAACATTTTAAGACTGAGTGCTCCACACATACATGCAGTTTCAGTCTCTTGTCCTAATGGCGGCATTCCAGGCAACCCTTTTAAGGGCTGCTTCACTTGTCAAGTTTTTGGATTCGAGATCGGCACGTATAGTCCGATCCCAGGTCTTCCTCGGTCCACCCCTTGGTGCCGCTCCCTCGACAATCACAGACCTGCATCTTTTCACCCAATTTTGTTCATCCATTCTCTCCACATGTCCATACCATCCCAGTCTACTTGTACGTATCTCCTCGCTAATACTCTTTATACCTAAACGTCTCCTCAGCTCATCATTTGTTATTCTATCCTGCAGCCTGGCTCCACACATCCATCTCACCATATCTCATTACGTTCCATTCTGTTGACATCCTCTACTTTAACGGCCCATGTTTCTGAGGCATACACCTTTCCCTGCAGGGGGAGAGGCATTCTTTTCATGGTCAGAATTGGCAGCAGTTCTCTGAACATCCCCCAGCCACATCTAATTCTAGTGACAGTGGCAGCCTCGGCCCCACCACCGGCAGAGATGGTATCTCCTTGGTAACAAAACTTGTCCACCAGCTCCAATGACTCATTTCCAAAATTCACAGCCACAGGATCATTACTTAACACAAGCTCGCCTTTGCACACTACGCACTCAAATTTATCAATTTCTGACTTATCCTTCGGCAGGGGTCCTTTTATTCTACTACAGCGCATACTCCCACGGTGCACCCAACATCGACAGATGCTACATCGAATTGAGTTGGCGGCCACACCCTTTCCACACACTGCACATGGGTATGCACCGCTATTTTCCACATTGCCTCGTCTCAATCTACAATGCATAACCTTGGTTTTGTTAATACAGGTATTGACTCTTGAACCCTTGCTCGCCATGCCCTCTCTCCATCTTCTGAATTTGGCCTCAGCATCTTGCACATTGTCAGCTATTAGGACAAAATTGTCTGCATAAAACAGCTCCAACGGGAGTCCGGATCTAAAAATTCTAGACAGTGCCTTCAGAACCATAATAAAGAGGAGGGGCTTAACACTGAACCCTGATGAACTACAACACGGACTGTGAATTCCTCACTCGGTACACCTTTCACCCTCTCCGCAGTTCGCGAATCCTCATACATTTTCATTATCACACGCACCAGCCACTCTTCCACACCAAGTTTCCTCATAGCCCACTGCACAACATCTCTAGGCACCCTGTCAAAGGCCTTCTCCAGGTCTACAAACACAAAGTAAAGATCCCTGCCTTTTAGTAAGTATCTTTCCTGTATCTGCCTGACTATGAAGATAGCATCGGTTGTACCACGTCCTGGCATAAAACCAAACTGCATATCAATGGAGATGCTTTGCCTGATCAAACCCTCAAAGACTCTCTCACAGACCTTCATGATTTGGTCAAGCATTTTCAGGCCCCTATAATTACCTCTATCTAGCGCATCCCCTTTTCCTTTGTATATATTTACTATTACACTTTTGTGCCATTCCTCTGGGATTTTCTCATCTTTAATAATGGTGTTTATCAACTCAGTGACTAAACTGACACCAGTCTCCCCTGAGGCTTTTATCATCTCAGCGACAATGTCAGCACCCTGGAGATTTACCGTCCTTCATTTTCTTGATTGCGTCGCTCACTACAGCTGGTGCTATCAAAGGAGGGGGTCTAGATATTGGTTCTTTGATACTATGCTGTTCCTTATCCAATTCAAACTTTACATTTAGCAATCATTCAGTGTGCCTTCCATGCTTCTCTGATTTCATTTTCTGCATACATAATCTTCCCATTACCGTTGCTAACACACTGTTCACCTATAATATCCCTACTGTCATTTTTAACTCGCCTAGCTAAGTTGAAGATCCCATTGGGATTGTCAGTGTTACACGCTTGTTCGAGGACCAGGTCCTTAATACCTTTTTTAGCATTGTAAATAACTCTTTTTTGGCAGTTTGTTTAGCTGCCTGGTATTCCTCCTTGCTGCCTCCCTTCTTCCATGCTTTGAAGCATCTCCTTTTCTCTTTCACAGCATGCTCTACCTCATCGTTCCACCACCAGGTCTTATTCCTGGGGTGACCCTTTGTTTTCCCACAGACTTTGTCAGTGGCAGCGAGAAGGCTATGCTTAAGGAAATGCCATTGACTATTTACATCACCAGGCCTAGCTTCCTTATTTCTATTCATTTTCTCCAGTTATATCTAATATATCTAATGTATCCAAGCTCCACACAAGCTCAAAATGACTACTTACACTATTTTTACATACAGTGCATGGCCAGACACTACGCTTCCTTTTCAAATGTTATAGAGAAATTATCCCACAATCTTGCAAACAAGATAAATCTAAGTTTTCCCCACAGGTCTCTGGATTTGAGGAATCCTAGCTGACATCTGTGGTCAGTTGGTGGTATACATCATCCTCTCACTTCAATGCAGATCTGTCCTGTAAGCCACTGCTGTTCTGCCTAAAGTGACAAGCATATCTAATTTTTAGTATTTGCATCAAGCCTATACTGTTTACAATACAGTACATATACAGTAGGCTATTTGCTTGAATTACCGGTATATATTTTTTTCATTGCCATTTATTCACAGATGTACTTTATTGTGTTGGGTATCTCTGAGTAAGGAGAAGGATCTGTCTATTACTGTACATCAGTCAATATTGATAATAAATAATGTATATGCGGAACTATGATTTTCATTATTACAACCTTTATATCTTTAAACATACCTAAAAATAGTGCTGTATTTCAACTGGATAGTAATATTATTCCATTTAGCTATGTTATATATTGATAACATTATCAATTTAATCCAACAAAATAAATGATGACTCGAGAAAGTGTGATGACAAGCATATTATTTGTCCATAAATTATATTACTGTACTGTATAATAATTACAGTACTGTGCTTTAGTTTTATTGGTTACTCAACTATATATTTAAAAATTCCAAGTTATTCATTTATTATTATAAGACTACAATTTAAGCATTTATTCAATGCAGTGTAAACAGGTGTAACATATTCTAAAATGTGATGTATAAAGAGGTTAAATACAAGGACTATATAATCAGGATCATACTTTATATCACGTTTGAGTATACCAGTAAGGTACCTTGGTCCTACAGACTTTCTCTGGAGGATGGAAAGCCTATGTAAATTTGTGAGAACTTGTACCAATTTCAAACTTGCCTCAATCATTGGGACATTACAGTACTGTACTGTATATACATACTTACAAGGTAAAAATCCAAACAAAAGTAATAAAGAAAGGAAAAGAATAATAATTTACCGGTATATTAGTGTCAGGCTCTCTTTTGTATTTTGGACAGTTTGAGGCAAGTGTCTGAAAACTTGGTATCCGTCTGGAATTATCTTCTTACCCCTGCCTTCGTCGGAGGGAGTGAATGTATTCAGAGCGACATGCTATTAGACATTTTGCTGTAAGATTTCCCCACATTTAGTTTATTAGTGAAGGCTTTTACAATATATACAGTATATATACAGTATATACTGTATTATTATTATTTTTGTCTAACATATTCAATGTCAACATTGTATCTTTATGACAGTGGTACAATGTATTTTAGGTATGGAAAGAGGTAGGGCAGGGAGTACAGGGTAGGTCGTAGGGCAGGGGTAAAGGACACAATTATTTTACCCCTTAAAGGGTAATTTTGGAAGTAAATCCCGCACATAGAGGGTAAATTTAAGTAATTCTTTACCCTTCTATAAGGGTAATTGTGAAGGGTAATCTTGATCTAAGTTTACCTTTAAAGGGTAGCGTGTCCCGGACACTAGGATTACCCTTATTTTACCCCTTATCTACCCATAATTTCTGAGAGTGTAGGGGGTGTTATTTTAAGCTTGATGGAGGTCTAGGGATCAATCTAAAAACCTCCCCTTAAACCATAATAGGAGTTTAATCTAGTCCCTATAGGCCTATTGTTACGACCGGGCACTCGGGTACACTAGGGCTCTTACACAGGACTCGAGTATGGCTCGCTGCCACAACGGAAACACACGATCCCAACCCCAGAGTACTGCCAGCCGAACAAAAAACGCCACTACCCTCCAGAGTTCTATCTGCTATAACGGGGTATACAAGAACTCGGTACTAGCGTTTCACACAACAGACTAATAACAAGACGGGAGTTATCTAGTCTGGTCAACAATCAAACAAAGAAGAAAGTACTACAACACTAAAGAATAGTGTTGGCCGAAGCCGAAGTAATCCACCCTTGAACTAAGAACTTAAGAAGTCCTCCACCCTCTACTTCGGATCGGCACTATTACGTTACGTTAAACAATAGTCCTCGAGCATCAAGCAAGGAATCTTCTGATAAGTTAGATGCTTCTCGAATACTCATAAGAAGTAAGTATCGGATTTTGAACAGCAATTTAATGAATAACTCACTGGTAATTAAAGGCTTTAAATTGACATAAGAAGAATTATAAGAATAAGCAATAGGATATGGCAAACATTAAGAAGAAGTACTCCGACAATGCACTGGCAATAGCCTACTAAGATTGTGCTCGTGGGCCACTAATCTCTGAAGTAGCTAAGCGTGCCACACATGAAATCAATAGTGCTTAAACAATAATATACATAAGGAGAAGCTTCAATACTATGCTGTATCTGCTGTATCTGCTGGTCGAGCAAAGTCTAGCTGGGATATCTAAGGTTAAGAGACAATGGCTGAGCAAGCGGCTCGTAGCCTAGCGAGGTCCTTAAGACTGTGCGGCCAAATTACGGTAATTGACGGGATGCTCTCTTGAGAGATCCAGATCACTAGTATCTGGTTCTCTCCTGGCGATCCTCTCAAAGTCAAGCAAATGAGATAGCACAGTGTTGGGTGGCACAGGCAAAAGCCCTCACTCGCAACACAGTGCTAAACTCCCACGGTACACAATCAAAAAGACCCCCTAGGCTTCCCACGTCTCCGTTGCAATTGTGCTGGTTCAACCAACCTAGCACTCATAGGAAATCACAACTCGAGGAACCCTATCCCAGTCTAGCATTACCTAAACCAGCAGAAAACAGGAACATGAATAATAGTACACAGGGAAATACATATACGAGTGCAACAAACATCAATCAATCCTATTCTAGTTAACCCTTCCAAAAATAGGCTATCTAACAGGCACTTATCTCGTGAGAACTCAAGCGATAATACTTTGGCTGACTAAATCTGCACCAAAGGGGTCATTGAGGTTATAAACAGGGACGAGAAGAGAAGAAGGTAGGCTGTTCAGAGAGTAGAGAAAGTTCACATCAGTCGGAAGAATATCGATAGTTGCAAGGGATATGAGAGGTCGCTTTGCCTGATGAGTTCTGAAGAATTGTGGCGAGGACCTCTCTTTTTATACTCGGCCCTGTAGCGAGCATATCGCCAACACTAAGGACCGCCCACTGGCAATCATGACGTCATATACTCTCTCAATCTGGGATCGACAAAGAACTTCCCCCGCGCTGAAAGGGAGGAAGGGAGGAGGGAATTAGGCCTACCGGCCCGCGTGGCGCACTCACCGACCCCACGCCACGTAATATCCCTCCTCTCATCATTACATACAAGTCCCACACACAATACTTATATCTAATGATATAAAATAGAACTCGTTGACTTAGAAGAAAACAAAATACATAATGATAATACTTATAGTACAACGGTTCACATAAACTGAGTTAGGAAACTCTACACAGACTACAGCCAAAGTTCCTGCCCTGACGATCCTAGCGAGAGTGGGGCCTGACTGGGCGTTCTGTACAGCATGCTCATACTCGACATGCGTCACACCTCCCCCAAGATTTTACTTGCTCAACCCTGAGCTAAAATCTGATATACAGAACCCCATCAAACCCCTCACACCCAGCGACCGCATGGCACTAAAACAACGCTGAGTTTATCACTAAAACACATCTTATAAAAAAAAAATTCACATTTCATAACTCCTCCCAACAATAGTAAAAGACACAATATCATGCTCCCAGAGCGAGCTTACAGCAGCTCAGCCGTTTGATAGTTCGTGGACTACTCAAACCTTATAGGCTATGACAAACTTATACAATTATCTTCATCAAAAAGAAAGAGTTTTTTATATGATTTTTATATTTTAATATGTTTTTTTCCGGCTGCACTATAAGGGCAGCCTATTTTTCTTCTATACCAAACGCTCAACAATCCTGCTTTACGACCCAATACGCTGGGCTACAACCGCGAGCCAACAAGCACCAAGCGCAAAATACTACTCAAACCAAAGCAGGAGGCTACCCGTGTGTCAATTTACCCAGGATCATATACCCCTGAACGACCACATGCAACCTCGTTGTCACAACCGGCAATATGGCTTATGTCCAGGTTATACACCAATAACCTTAGTGACCACCTGGTCAGCCTCATATTCCGATTGTGAAACGGGTCCAAGATCTTGAGAGGGTAATGATCTGGGTAAACTACACCGACCGGACCATAGGCTGGAACATAGATCTCGAAATGCCCCAGCGCATCATTGTCCTTTTCACTTTCATTCATCAGGCTCTGACACGTTGCTGGT
Organism: Lithodes maja; assembly: GCA_037953745.1. Taxonomy (NCBI): domain Eukaryota; kingdom Metazoa; phylum Arthropoda; class Malacostraca; order Decapoda; family Lithodidae; genus Lithodes; species Lithodes maja. Next base: position 8,259 of record JBAKBP010032084.1, read on the forward strand.
GCATTCTTAAGTCCGTAGGGCATAACATTGCACTGGTAGGTACTCCCGTCCACAACAAAACCACATACCTCTCCAGCACGCTCGGACAAAGTTACACGCAACGACCACTCACGACATTCCTTATCCCTCAGATCCTTCGTCCACACGTAATCCAGCTCTGCTTGCACCATAGGCTGTCGAGCAGGATTTATACGGCAGGGAATTAAACTGAGCCTTGCACTATCTCCAGCCTGCATGTCGGATTCTACCCCGTACCTCAGGCCTGGAGAAGCAACAAACATGCGAAAGTACTGCCATAGCCTAGTAAATAACTGCCTTGCACTGTCTCCACGAACAACATGCCTTGTGCCCTCCCACAACCCAGCCGAGACCGCAGCTTCTAACCTGTAGTCTCCCTCCTTCTCCACCTTCGTCCCTAGAACAGCCAGGTCATGAGAGGGACAATCAGTACCACCCGTGCAGTCACTCCCACAGTTCATTATAGCTAAGGCTTCCCCGCCGATACCGTACATGCGCACCCCCACATTCCTTGTGACGACATCTGCCTGCGCAGCATCACCGCTTTTAGCGACATGGCCAGATACAGTCGGTCTGTGGTAGGGCTGTTGCATTAGACTAGAGCAGCATTGGGAGGCTATGTGACGACCGGGCACTGCGATACCACAGCCGACCCTACCAATCTGCTCAATGTCCTCCTTTTGACCACCACCCTTGGCAGCCATGGGTCGACCCTGACCTGGCAACCATGCCAAGGCCTCGTCACCCACCTTAAACCACCGAAACAACGAGGCTAACGGTCTTTTAACAGTCACATGACCTGCCTGCGGAACATCTCGCACCGCCCGAGTTGTGAGACTCAGGGGCTCGGCAGACCAGTGGGGTATGAACCGAGCTGGTGCTGGAGTGCTGCACACTGCTGCTCAGGCAGGTGCTCTAGCACTTCCACAGCCACCAGACTCGTGTCCCCCGCCCACTGCTTCGCCGAGACATGACAATCCCTACTCTCCTCCACCTGTGCCCTACTGCCCCCCTCTCCTTCTCCACCTTGGCCGCGGCAGACCAACGCAGGGACAGTAGGCTGCTCAGGTGGTTGCCTCACAAACTCCTCCAACAGGTTCACATGACATGCTTCCCCGTCCTCGTGTTTAATCTCGACAGCACCATTACCACACTTCTGAACTTCCGGATCCTCCAACTGCAGTTTACAAATATCTGAGGGAGCCAACCTGTCTAGATGCTTCCGAAGCAACCCAAGTCCTTCCCCAATATCAAACTGAGCAACCCTTTTTTCTCTCCGTGTGCAACGTTGCTGCCTCGGAGTCTCTTCCGGCCCTACCTCCTCACTAGCTGTGACAGGTCCTGGGGCCTCTCCAGACTCTAACATAGGTGCCAATACTGAATCACCCAGGAGAGCCGCCGAGTCAAAACTCTTAAAACCAACTCCAGCTTTAGCCTCCTCCTGTTGATCGTTCCTCTGCTGGTCTGAAGACGGAGGACTAGGCTGTGACACTTTAGCTGCCCGAGCTCGGGTGACAACACACGCCATGGGTTGTGTCTGGCACCGCTCGATACACTCTTGTTCTCCCCCACTCACGTCGGCCGGCCTCTCGGCAACGACTAAGGGTAGAACCTCAGAAGCGGGCATTGCAAAGTCGTTGCCGAGAAGAAGGTCGACGCCCTCCACTGGCAGTTTCTCCACAATCCCAACATCCAATTCACGTGCCACACCATCCACCTCCAACTCCAACCGCACCAGCGGGTATGACCGAGTTGCATTAATACCCTGCACCACTACCACCCGAGCCGCATTTATAGGGTAGCCAGTCAAATTGTTCATCAGAGTCTGGGAAGCACCTGTATCACGCAAGACCTCTACTCCATGCTTGCGCCCTGCCCACATCACGCAACCCCGTCCTCTATGGTCGCAAAAAACATCCTGAGCAGGGTTCGAGCCTCTCAGGTGTTTCTGCATTGGCTGTGCCTCAGCCTCTGACGAACTGCCCCGGGCAAACTCAGAAGACTTCGGAGACACACCAATGTTGCAGGCCAAAGACACAGCTGCTGTAGGTGGTTTGCTAGGACAGACTCTTGCAAAGTGCCCCTTTTCATGACAAAGATAACACTCCAACTCCCCTCTGGGCTTCCCTTGGTACTGGGAAGGGCCCGGCCCCTTCTTAAATGGGACGGTGTTAGTCTTGTGGTCAGTCTTGGTATCATAGCTCTTGTACTTGTTTGCATAATGTATATCACTAACTCGGGGGGGTGGGGTGTCACGCCCCTTGTTACCTGCCTCACTACGCTGGGCAGACCCGCACCCACGAATTAATGATAGCCGGAGGTCAGCCATCTCAGCTGCCTCCTGTAGAGTTTTAGGGTTCTTTTCTTTAATAGTTAAAGTCATATCTGCACCAGTACACTTATAAAACTGCTCGAGCAGAAACAGCTCAGTCAACTGTTCGGCCGTCTCAGCTTTCTCAGAACGTGTCCAGTTAGCAAGTGCATCTTTTAAGTCCCGGGCATGTTCAAGAAAGGTCGCCTCCCTAGTCTTTGTAACACCCCGAAACTTCAATCGATATGTTTCTGGTTGCAACTCGTATGCCCGTAGGACAGCTCTCTTCAATACTGGGTAGTCAATGCAAGACTCTAAAGGCAGTGCATCATAAGCCTTCAGACCCTTACCCGTAAGTCTGGAGGAGACTAGAGCTGCCCACTTCTCTTCAGGCCAATTATGCTCCCTACACTTCTTCTCAAAATGATTAAAAAATTCTGTGACTTCAGTTTCACTAAATGCCGGCACCAATTTGACTAAGTGGGACAAGGACTGTTCTCTTACTTGGCCCTCACGGCCCATCCGAATCCCTGTCGACTCTGCACGAGTCTTATCTAAATCTATTTGAGCACAATATTTCTCTGAGTCGTACCTAAGCTCAGCCTCGTGCCTCCTAATCTCAGCCTCAATCTCCTTCTCCTGCTTCCTAGACTCAGCCTCAATCTCCTTCTCATGCCTCCTAGACTCATTCTCCATCTCCTTCTCATGCCTCCTAGACTCATTCTCCATCTCCTGCTTCCTAGCCTCATTCTCCATTTTAGCAAGCTCGAGTTTAAATATCATCTCAGGAGACAGACCGGAAGAGGGAGCTGCCACTACTGAAGGAGGGGGGGGCAAGAACTGGGGAACCACCATACGCACCGCCCGAGGGCACTCCAATCTTCCAATGCTCATCCCTCTGTGGGAGAGTGCTAACCTCCGGCAACTGAGTGGACGGCACTGTGGGAGTCGAGTGAGAGGGGATCTGGGGAGGAACCCCCCCAAACGCCCTCTCCTCCGAAACCCCATGTCGCCCACGCAACACCCAGGAAATCAGCTCCCCCTTGGACATCCCTCCTACATTGGATAGACCCAAAACCTTGGCTATCAGGTGCAAGCCATAAACATTCACCCCAGTCAGCCTCTCCTCCGTCACGTGGTACTGCTTACTCACAAAAAGTCTAGCATCCTCCTCACTAGTTACTAACGGCACCTCCTCACATAGCATCTCTCGCTCCTCGTCAGTACTAGGGCCCGACATACTGAAGTTCACCAAAAAATTCTCGAGACAAAAGTGTTAAACTCCCTTATGTAAGCACTAATTACTAAATTAACTGGAGTCTCTTAAATGCTCTCCTAATTGCCTTACAAAAAAAAATATTCTTCAATATGTACGCTAAAGTACGAACAAACAAATGTTGTACAACTCTGCAAAAAATTATACTGTTCACAAAATCCTAAGCAAGGTCGCCATTTGTTACGACCGGGCACTCGGGTACACTAGGGCTCTTACACAGGACTCGAGTATGGCTCGCTGCCACAACGGAAACACACGATCCCAACCCCAGAGTACTGCCAGCCGAACAAAAAACGCCACTACCCTCCAGAGTTCTATCTGCTATAACGGGGTATACAAGAACTCGGTACTAGCGTTTCACACAACAGACTAATAACAAGACGGGAGTTATCTAGTCTGGTCAACAATCAAACAAAGAAGAAAGTACTACAACACTAAAGAATAGTGTTGGCCGAAGCCGAAGTAATCCACCCTTGAACTAAGAACTTAAGAAGTCCTCCACCCTCTACTTCGGATCGGCACTATTACGTTACGTTAAACAATAGTCCTCGAGCATCAAGCAAGGAATCTTCTGATAAGTTAGATGCTTCTCGAATACTCATAAGAAGTAAGTATCGGATTTTGAACAGCAATTTAATGAATAACTCACTGGTAATTAAAGGCTTTAAATTGACATAAGAAGAATTATAAGAATAAGCAATAGGATATGGCAAACATTAAGAAGAAGTACTCCGACAATGCACTGGCAATAGCCTACTAAGATTGTGCTCGTGGGCCACTAATCTCTGAAGTAGCTAAGCGTGCCACACATGAAATCAATAGTGCTTAAACAATAATATACATAAGGAGAAGCTTCAATACTATGCTGTATCTGCTGTATCTGCTGGTCGAGCAAAGTCTAGCTGGGATATCTAAGGTTAAGAGACAATGGCTGAGCAAGCGGCTCGTAGCCTAGCGAGGTCCTTAAGACTGTGCGGCCAAATTACGGTAATTGACGGGATGCTCTCTTGAGAGATCCAGATCACTAGTATCTGGTTCTCTCCTGGCGATCCTCTCAAAGTCAAGCAAATGAGATAGCACAGTGTTGGGTGGCACAGGCAAAAGCCCTCACTCGCAACACAGTGCTAAACTCCCACGGTACACAATCAAAAAGACCCCCTAGGCTTCCCACGTCTCCGTTGCAATTGTGCTGGTTCAACCAACCTAGCACTCATAGGAAATCACAACTCGAGGAACCCTATCCCAGTCTAGCATTACCTAAACCAGCAGAAAACAGGAACATGAATAATAGTACACAGGGAAATACATATACGAGTGCAACAAACATCAATCAATCCTATTCTAGTTAACCCTTCCAAAAATAGGCTATCTAACAGGCACTTATCTCGTGAGAACTCAAGCGATAATACTTTGGCTGACTAAATCTGCACCAAAGGGGTCATTGAGGTTATAAACAGGGACGAGAAGAGAAGAAGGTAGGCTGTTCAGAGAGTAGAGAAAGTTCACATCAGTCGGAAGAATATCGATAGTTGCAAGGGATATGAGAGGTCGCTTTGCCTGATGAGTTCTGAAGAATTGTGGCGAGGACCTCTCTTTTTATACTCGGCCCTGTAGCGAGCATATCGCCAACACTAAGGACCGCCCACTGGCAATCATGACGTCATATACTCTCTCAATCTGGGATCGACAAAGAACTTCCCCCGCGCTGAAAGGGAGGAAGGGAGGAGGGAATTAGGCCTACCGGCCCGCGTGGCGCACTCACCGACCCCACGCCACGTAATATCCCTCCTCTCATCATTACATACAAGTCCCACACACAATACTTATATCTAATGATATAAAATAGAACTCGTTGACTTAGAAGAAAACAAAATACATAATGATAATACTTATAGTACAACGGTTCACATAAACTGAGTTAGGAAACTCTACACAGACTACAGCCAAAGTTCCTGCCCTGACGATCCTAGCGAGAGTGGGGCCTGACTGGGCGTTCTGTACAGCATGCTCATACTCGACATGCGTCACACTATACCTACTGATGTTTTACTTGGGAGATATTTAAGGGGGGTCACCGGCTTTTTTGTTTATCTTTCTTTCCTTTTCTGTTTTTCCCTGGCTTGTATCTATTCGGCCCTATTCAGCCAACTGTCTTAAGACGTTTATCCCCATCCAGGTGTCGATTTCTTCCTGGCGAGCGATAGCGATCCAGCATTGTATGGAGAAATCCGGCTTCGCCGGAGAAAATTTTCTATCAAAAAATGTACAAATTTAGCTTGCTGTCAAAACAAAAATATATATATATATATGCTGGCTCGCTACCGCTCGCCAGGAAAATATTGACACCTGGATGGGGATAAATGTCTTAAAACAGTAGGCTGAATGGGGCCGAATGGATACAAGCCAAAGAGAGAGGGAGAGAAAGATAAAACAAGCGAGGTGGGCTCCCTTAAATAGCTATTTATGAGTTTGGGAAATCCCCATGGTGTTATTAGGCTGGGTGTAGGGTTAGGGTTGGTTAAGTCACACGGTCTCTTCTCCGGGCGATTTTCCTCAGCAACTTTGGCCTGGATTCAACTTCCATAACGCTTCTGTCAACCTAAATTAATCTTATGACTATATCCTGCCGATGTAAATGCACAAAGAGTTTTAAAATATTGTCAGGATAATGTTGCCAATCAATAGTTGCAGGGAAAATAGATGTTGGAGTGAACTAAATAGCAAATAGATTATGCCATGACTGTGTTCTGCAAGAGCTGGAGTATGGTGTTGGTTGGCATCTGGTCCGGTCAGGGAGAAGGGTATTATATACTCGCGGTGTTGGCGAGTAATGGCAGAAGTACTCCAACCAACACTAGAACAACACCTCCAGAACTATCTTAGCATCACTTGCCACATAATAATCTGAGGTAAGTTGCACCTGAAAACACTTGTAATTAGTCGAGCAGAGTTTACAATTTGTCTGGCTGATAATTTTCTTTTTACGTGATCCATATTAATTTGATTACTTTTCAATGAGCTGCATTAAAGGAGCCCACCTCGCTTTTTTTTTCATTCTCTCTCTTCTCTCTCTCTCTTTGGCTTGTATCCATTCGGCCCTTTTCAGCCTACTGTTTCAAGACGTTTACCCCCATACAGGTGTCAATATTTTCCTGGCGAGCGGTAGCGAGCCAGCATATATATGTTTTGTTTTGACAGCAAGCTAAATTTGTACATTTTTCGATAGAAAAATGTCTCCGGCGAAGCCGGATTTCTCCATACAATACTGGCGAGCGATAAATCGACACCTGGATGGGGATAAACGTCTTAAAAAAAAAATTGGCTGAATGGGGCCGAATGGATACAAACCAACGAAAGAGAGAAAGATAAACAAAAAGCCGGAGCCCCCCCCCCCCCCCCCCCCCCTTAGCTGTGGTATTTGCAACATATCAAATTAGGTGGCATTAGTTGGTTTTACCTTTCTGTATTACCCATGTTCACTTAAGGGGGCCCACCTCGCTTTTTTCTCTTTTTCTCCCTCTCTCTTTGGCTTGTATCCATTCGGCCCCATTCAGATTACTGTTTTCAGACGTTTACCCCCATCCAGGTGTCAATATTTTCCTGCCGAGCAGTAGCGAGCCAGAATATATATATTTTTTTTATTTTGACAGCAAGCTAAATTTGTACATTTTTCGCTAGCAAAATGTTTCCGGCGAAGCCGGATTTCTCCATACAATGCTAGCTCGCGATCCCTCGCCAGGAAGAAATCGACACCTGGATGGGGATAAATGTCTTAAAACAGTTGGCTGAATGGGGCCGAATGGATACAAGCCAAAGAAAGAGAGAAAAGGAGAGATAGATAAAACAAACAAAAAACGTTGACCCCCCTTAATCAAAATTAATCAAATGTAAACTATATATATCCCCATTTTCGTTCGTGGCCACCCCTTCGGGGATCACGGCGTCGGGCAATAGATAGAAACTATACAGTACACTAGTTATTATACAATTACTGTATTTACTACATTGATTTGCTAGACGATTACATGCAGTTTAAGAAGGATCTGTTATAACTGTGTTGATAGCGTAATGCATAGTGCGCGGAATTTCGATGCGAGTATCCTGGGTTCGAGTCCTCGGAGTGCCACATGTATTTGTTTATTTAATTAATTGAGTTTAGATGTGAAGTTGGTTGGTGTAAAAACCAATAATATAAAGGTTTATTGGAGACCGTATCTGAGTCCTAGAGGGGTAGGCCTATATGCATAAGAAATCGTCTAATGGTAACCAGAACATAACGAAAATTACGTAATTGTGCTGAAGGGGTTAAGGGGAGATTTTTTAGTTTGTTCCCTAGACCTCCATCAAGGCTAAATTACACCCCCTAGAGTCCTAGACTGTCGAGGTGTCCCCCGACTGGGTGCGAGCATGTGAAACATGCTAGGACGTACTACTACACCCTGCTAAATGTCCGCCTTGGCTGGGATCGAAACCAGTACAAACAGATTCACATGAGAGCGTGCTCTCCACTCGACCGTCGCGGCTATACATATCGATATATATACACCAACTTCCTTATAGCCTAAAACTCGTAAGTAAAAAAAAAAAAAAAAAAAAAAAATCACGTTATCTATAGCAAACAAAAACAAACAAAGTCGAACAATCCCTAGAACTAAAACGTATTTCTTTGGATCAAACAAGAAGCCAACATATATTATGTTCGTCCTCACTCAAGTCAGGTCAGGTGAAAGGATTGAGGGATAAGCCTTTACAACGGCACCTCGTATCACTGTTGTTCCATAATGCACTACTGTATTAATTTCTTGTGAGATTCTCTTTGTTCACTTTCGCAGGACTTGCATTTATATCGGCGTTACTTCATAGTAAAAGCAGGTTAAAAACGTGAAGAATTTACGATGTAAAAATTAGTTTATGTTATTCTTATTTGTCCATGTTAAGGGCATTACTTCATAATTATTAATAGGAAGGGAAAATATAGAAACTTAAGAATTGTAGATCTTAATATTTTGTTTTTCTTGTCTTTGTAGAGATGCAGTTGAAGGTGTGTGTGTTGGTGTGCTTGGTGGCGCTGGCTGTAGCTGACCCAGACAGACTTGATGGTAACAGACGTGGTGGTGGTCGTGGTAACAGACGTGGTAACAAAGACAAGGGCAACACCAGAGGCTTCGGGGGCGCCGTAGCTCTTGTTGGGGCATTTGGAGGTGGATCCGTCCAAGGAGGCGGATTCGGCCAAGGAGGTGGATTCGGCCAAGGAGGCGGATTCGGCCAAGGAGGCGGATTCGGTCAAGGGGGCGGATTCGGTCAAGGAGTCGGATTCGGCCAAGGAGGCGGATTCGGTCAAGGAGGCGGATTCGGTCAAGGGGGCGGATTCGGTCATGGGGGCGGACTCGGTCATGGTAGCGGTCATGGCAGCGGTGGCCATGGTAGCGGTCATGGCAGCGGTGGTCATGGTAGCGGTGGACATGGTTCACAGAAGTGCCGCTACTGGTGCAGGACCCCAGAGGGACAAGCCTATTGTTGTGAGGATAACAACCAACCCGCTGGACCTGTGGGGACCAAACAGGGGCAGTGTCCCCCCGTCAGACCACAATGCCCCAACACCCGTAACTTCGCACCTCCCCAGACTTGCTCCAACGATTACAGCTGTTCCGGAATTGACAAGTGCTGCTTTGACAGATGTCTGAAGGAACATGTCTGCAAGGCGCCGGTCAATCAGTATGGTTGAAACTTTGTCTATTTATCTAATCCTGTGAATGTTTTATATAATTATGTATGAATAAATGTGCTTTTATATATAACAATGTGTATCACTTCCAAACGACAGTGTTGCCTAATTTGCACGATAAAAGTATTTATCTTAGATATAATTTGTTTTATTGAATAAACAAAGAATTTGTCTGCTCCTCTTCTATCAATATTTCATTAGTTATCTGACCCTTTCACCAGTCTTCTCTTTATCTTTCTAATTCTCTCTCTCTCTCTCTCTCTCTCTCTCTCTCTCTCTCTCTCTCTCTCTCTCTCTCTCTTACAAAATAAAACAAGATATTTACACGCCTCACCAACAGATCATCACCTTATATAGTTTTTTTTTTTTTTTATTGTAAGCCTGAAAGTAATTTGAATAACCCCTTTCGGTGCAAATGAGGTTAAATTTCCTGCATTTTGGCTCTTGCAAGCCGATTGTATTGCGCTTTACCCGAGGAGCGCGCCATTGATGTTTTTTAAAAGCCCACATATGCGAGAAAAAACAACTTTGATTCTGTCATAATTTGTTATATTTATATGTTTATTAATTTCACCACAACTCAAAATACCTCCAACGAAATTAATTAAAGCATATATGTGATCCACCGGGATTCGAACCTGGGTTATCACACACAGATTTTTAAACACTAACCATTACACCACCAGGACATTTAAAGGTTTATGCACATGCCTACGACTTATTATCCATATACCATATAAAGTCCTGGTGGATCACATATATGCTTTCATTAATTTCATTGGAGGTGTTTGGTGTTGTGGTGAAATTAATGAGAAATAGATTATTATATTATTTTACTAATATGATGAACAGTGAAGACCAGAAAATAGGTGTAAACAGCAAATATCTAGTGAAAAATGTATACGTGCGGCGGGAGATGGATGAATAGGTGTGCTTCCTGGGCCTGCTAGAGGCAAACCGAGTTTCCCAGCTATCATCCACGTATGTGAAGGGTAGGAGGGAGTGTGGAAGACCGTGACACATCATATTTTGTGCAGGGAAAGGGAGGAATGACGAAAATAAGAGGAATAATAGCCAATAATTGAGGAGGGGGGATGGGACACACGTAGGGGAGAGGAAGGAGGTACTGGAGATTGATTATACTACGTAATCACATATTGCTTCTATTTGAGTGCCTGTGGGGCATTTTGGGGGTATATTTTCATAGGCTCGCTTCCGTGAGGCCTATCGCGTACGCTATGCAGACACTAACATGAGGCCTATTGCACTTTGGAGGTTAAAGGCCCACTGTCAACAAAATCCATCCTTTATTTCCCTCTAATGAATTAGTTAGATATGATATAATGAGTTATTACATAAAGGATAAGTTTCTTATATTCAAGCATTGCCTCAGAAATAGGGTCGAATATTGGTGGTCCTGGTGGTGTAATGGTTAAGGTGGCAAAAATCTGTGTGTGATAACCCAGGTTCGAATCCCGGTGGATCATATATACTTTAATTAATTTCATTGGGGGTGTCTGGTGTTGTGGTGAAATTAATAAAAATAAAGATTATAGTAGTTTTCTTCTTATGGGGGTCGGCCGGGTATTCCTACCTCAGCCACGCCTTGTATCGGTGGCAAGTAGCAGGAAAAACTCCACCAATAATGTTATAAGTTACGACAGATGTACTGTGCTACTGCCCACAGAAGTTTTGTTCCACTCCGGGAGAGCGATAAATAAATGTGGCAACGTGGCAGTAGTTAAAATGTTTCACAACCTGCTTCAAACACCTGAAAGCAAGGATAATATAAGAAAGTACATGTTATTAAGTAGAAATGATGTGCTTAAGGAAATTGACAGACTGAAACCTCATAAATCGCCTGGTCCTGATGAGGTATATGCTAGAGTATTAAAAGAATGCAGAGATGAGTTAAGTTACCCAATAACATTTCTATTTAACAAGTCATTAGAAACAGGTATAGTTCCAGAAGCTTGGAAGCTTGCAAATGTAGTTCCGATCTTCAAAAAAGGTGATAAATCAATAGCATCCAATTACCGTCCCATTAGTCTCACTTCAATCATAGGAAAGCTACTTGAGTCAATTATTGCTAGGAAAATGAGAAACCACTTAGAAACATTTAACTTAATCAATTCTTCTCAAGCATGGATTCACTCAGGGACGGTCTTGCCTTACAAATTTGCTTAGTTTTTTCTCAGAGGTATATGAAGCAGTAGATAATGACAAGTCATATGATATTATATATTTAGATTTCAGTAAAGCTTTCGACAGAGTCCCTCATGAGAGATTGATGAGAAAGGTTGAGGCACATGGAAAAGGTGGGGCGTTGTTGGGATGGATTAGGTCATGGCTAATTGGTAGGAAGCAGAGAGTCAGCATAAATGGTACCAAGTCAGAATGGGGAGCAGTCAAATGTGGTGTACCCCGGGGATCTGTATTAGGTCCTCTGTTGGTTATTATATACATAAATGACCTTGATTTAGGTATAACTAGTAGGATAAGTAAATTTGCAGACGATACCAAAATGGGGAGAAAAATTGATTCAGATAAGAGATATAGAGTGCCTCCAAAGGGATCTAGATACATTACACGAATGGTCAGTAAATTGGCAGATGAATTTTTACATTGATATAATATTATTTTTATTAATCTCACCACCACACCCCCAATGAAATTAATTAAAGTATATATGATCCACCGGGATTCGAACCCGGGTTATCACACACATATTTTTGCCACCTTAACCTAATATTAGAAATCTTCCGTATAAAGAAAGGTTGAAGAAATTAGGCTTACATTCGTTAGAGAGACGCAGAGTTAGAGGGGATATGATAGAGGTATTCAAGTGGGTTAGTGGGATTAATAAAGGGGACATGAAAAATGTACTAAAGCTCAGTAATAGCGAAAGAACTCGTACAAATGGTTTCAAATTAGATCAATTTCGTTTCAGAAAAGATATAGGCAAATATTGGTTTGGTAACAGAGTTGTAGATGGGTGGAATAGGCTACCAAGTGATATGGTGGGATCAAGAACGATAGGGAGCTTTAAGATAAAATTAGATGGGCATATGGACGAGATGGGTTGGGTGTGAGGGGGATCTACCAGGTGTGGGCCAATCGGCGTTCAGCAGATCCCCGTAATCTTGTGATAATCCCTGACCGTTTTGGTGGGGGCAGTACTCAAGGTATTAGTGAGTTGGGCCTATAATTGGGCCTTGTAATTGGGGTTGGGTGTGACAGGGATCTGCCTTGTGTGGGCCGATCGGCTTTTTGCAGACTCCCATTTTCTTATGTTCTTAAAGGATGGCAAAGTGCGATATCACAGTTCTGATAATAGTGATCCGCACACACGAGAGAAGGTAGCAGGATATCGATAGAAAACGAGAAGGGGACCCAATAATTAACAATATTCCCTACCTTGTACTACGGACGCTATGACTAATCAATTGATCGTTAACCACAGACTTTGTAAACATAACAGAGTTCAATAGACATATCCAATGACTACTGTAAACATAACAGAGTTCAATAGACATATCCAAGGACTACTGTAAACATAACAGAGTTCAATAGACATATCCAAGGACTACTGTAAACATAACAGAGTTCAATAGACATATCCAAGGACTACTGTAAACATAACAGAGTTCAATAGACATATCCAAGGACTACTGTAAACATAACAGAGTTCAATAGACATATCCAAGGACTACTGTAAACATAACAGAGTTCAATAAACATATACAAGGACTACTGTAAACATAACAGAGTTCAATAGACATATCCAAGGACTACTGTAAACATAACAGAGTTCAATAAACATATACAAGGACTACTGTAAACATAACAGAGTTCAATAGACATATCCAAGGACTACTGTAAACATAACAGAGTTCAATAGACATATCCAAGGACTACTGTAAACATAACAGAGTTCAATAGACATATCCAAGGACTACTGTAAACATAACATAGTTCAATAGACATATCCAAGGACTACTGTAAACATAACAGAGTTCAATAGACATATACAAGGACTACTGTAAACATAACAGAGTTCAATAGACATATCCAAGGACTACTGTAAACATAACAGAGTTCAATAAACATATACAAGGACTACTGTAAACATAACAGAGTTCAATAGACATATCCAAGGACTACTGTAAACATAACAGAGTTCAATAGACATATCCAAGGACTACTGTAAACATAACAGAGTTCAATAGACATATCCAAGGACTACTGTAAACATAACAGAGTTCAATAGACATATCCAAGGACTACTGTAAACATAACAGAGTTCAATAGACATATCCAAGGACTACTGTAAACATAACAGAGTTCAATAGACATATCCAAGGACTACTGTAAACATAACAGAGTTCAATAGACATATCCCAGGACTACTGTAAACATAACAGAGTTCAATAGACATATCCAAGGACTACTGTAAACATAACAGAGTTCAATAGACATATCCAAGGACTACTGTAAACATAACAGAGTTCAATAGACATATCCAAGGACTACTGTAAACATAACAGAGTTCAATAGACATATCCAAGGACTACTGTAAACATAACAGAGTTCAATAGACATATCCAAGGACTACTGTATACATAACAGAGTTCAATAGACATATCCAAGGACTACTGTAAACATAACAGAGTTCAATGGACATATCCAAGGACTACTGTAAACATAACAGAGTTCAATAGACATATCCAAGGACTACTGTAAACATAACAGAGTTCAATGGACATATCCAAGGACTGCTGTAAACATAACATAGTTCAATAGACATATCCAAGGACTACTGTAAACATAACAGAGTTCAATAGACATATCCAAGGACTACTGTAAACATAACAGAGTTCAATAGACATATCCAAGGACTACTGTAAACATAACAGAGTTCAATAGACATATCCAAGGACTGCTGTAAACATAACAGAGTTCAATAGACATATCCAAGGACTACTGTAAACATAACAGAGTTCAATAGACATATCCAAGGACTACTGTAAACATAACAGAGTTCAATAGACACATCCAAGGACTACTGTAAACATAACAGAGTTCAATAGACATATCCAAGGACTACTGTAAACATAACAGAGTTCAATAGACATATCCAAGGACTACTGTAAACATAACAGAGTTCAATGGACATATCCAAGGACTACTGTAAACATAATAGAGTTCAATAGACATATCCAAGGACTACTGTAAACATAACAGAGTTCAATAGACATATCCAAGGACTACTGTAAACATAACAGAGTTCAATAGACATATCCAAGGACTACTGTAAACATAACATAGTTCAATAGACATATCCAAGGACTACTGTAAACATAACAGAGTTCAATAGACATATCCAAGGACTACTGTAAACATAACAGAGTTCAATAGACATATCCAAGGACTACTGTAAACATAACAGAGTTCAATAGACATATCCAAGGACTACTGTAAACATAACAGAGTTCAATAAACATATACAAGGACTACTGTAAACATAACAGAGTTCAATAGACATATCCAAGGACTACTGTAAACAAACAGAGTTCAATAAACATATACAAGGACTACTGTAAACATAACAGAGTTCAATAGACATATCCAAGGACTACTGTAAACATAACAGAGTTCAATATACATATCCAAGGACTACTGTAAACATAACAGAGTTCAATAGACATATCCAAGGACTACTGTAAACATAACAGAGTTCAATAGACATATCCAAGGACTACTGTAAACATAACAGAGTTCAATAGACATATACAAGGACTACTGTAAACATAACAGAGTTCAATAGACATATCCAAGGACTACTGTAAACATAACAGAGTTCAATAAACATATACAAGGACTACTGTAAACATAACAGAGTTCAATAGACATATCCAAGGACTACTGTAAACATAACAGAGTTCAATAGACATATCCAAGGACTACTGTAAACATAACAGAGTTCAATAGACATATCCAAGGACTACTGTAAACATAACAGAGTTCAATAG
>JBAKBP010032085.1:0-23619 GCA_037953745.1 Lithodes maja
ATATATATATATATAATATATATACTATATATATATATAATATATATAATATATATATATATTATATATATATATATATATATATAATTATATATATATATATATATATATATATTATATATATATATATATATGTTAGTATAGCCAGGTAATAGATTCTCTTTTAAACAGACGAGGTTAAAGGCAATAGCAGTTTCAGCATTAAGGATTTTATTGTTACAGCTTTCAATAGTTCTAACAATTTTCCTCTGGGGTTCAGAGATGAGGTACAACAGGTTAGCAAATTCATGGTGGATCCAACGTTTCACAAGTAAACATCTTGCATCTTCAGGGAAAGGAGAGGTAATGATTAGAAACCTTCACCAACCTACACCAAACCTACTAACAATGGCCAATGTCTTAATGGGGAAAGTGAATGCCCTAAACGTTACCATCAGTCCACCATCGCCGCCTATGTCAGGAGAGCCCTCACCCATTGCACCATCTGGAATGACACACACAATGAACTGGAAAGGCTCACCCAGGTCCTAGTCACCAATGGGTATTCCAACACTGACGTCACCAATGCTATCAACCACCACCTAGAAAAATGGTACAAACAAGACCCCCCTAGCACCAACCCGGCCAATGACATTACATTTTTCTACAGAAACTACATGTCTTCCGACCACACAACAGACGAATCCATTATGAAAGAAATGATTCACAAAAACGTCCTCCCCCACCAACCCTGACAATAAAATAAAACTCATTATTTACTACAAATCTCCTAAGACCTCCAACCTTGTCCTCCGTAACCGCCCCATTTCCACCAACCAACCGAAAGACGATCATGTGATATATCAGCATATTTGCACCTCTGGGGACTGTGGACCCCTATCCTATGTTGGTATGACACAGACTCGCCTTTCCCGTCGACTAACCCTCCACCTTCAATCTTGCGCAATAAAAGATCACTATCAAGCCCCCCACCATCTTGCCTAACTCGCGCCGACCTAGACAAACAAACCACCATACTCGACAAGGAATCAGACCCCAGAAGACTAGCTATTTTAGAAGCTCTATACATCCAAACACTCAACCCCAGCATCAACAACCAAACACAAATCATGTTCTTCCTTCAGGCAAGCGCTACAGGCATGTTGCCCCCCTTCCTCTCGTCCCGTGCCCCCCTACCTTACGCCTTCGCGCTCAGCACACAACTGACAACACCAACCAATCACAGCCACCCACAGCCAACAACCAACCACCGATAAGATCTAGTGCCCATCTCGCGAACAGACTGCCTTCCACCAATGAACAGCCACCACACACCCAGTAGCTCCGCCCACCTTCCTATTCTTGATCCTCGAATTTTGTATAAATATGATACCTTGTCCTATTCTAATCATTACCTCTCCTTTCCATGAAGATGCAAGATGTTTACTTGTGAAACATTGGATCCACCATGAATTTTGCTAACCTGTTATACCTCATCTCTGAACCCCAGAGGAAAATTGTTAGAACTATGAAAGCTGTAACAATAAAATCCTTAATGCTGAAACTGCTATTGCCTTTAACCTCGTCTGTTTAAAAGTGAATATAATATATATATATATATATATATATATATATATATATATATATATATATATATATTCATATATATATATATATATATATATATATATATATATATATATATATATATATATATATAAATACAGTATATATATATACTGTATATATATATATATATATACTTTTCTATTTTTTTCTATATTCCAACTACTCCCTCTCGGGCATAGGCTGAGAGCCTGCACACTCTACCGCTGAACACGGTGAGGCCGTGAGGTCTTGTTCCAGCCTACAGGAGTGAGACATGCGAAGCACCCACGGCTCGAAGCAACTGTATCTCTGAAGCTGCTCTCGCCTCTGCGCTTCACCGTCTCATCCCCCAGGCTCGGACCCTCCTCTCAGAACGCCACCTTTTGAGCAATTAACTCACTAGGCATTGCCCCCCTGTAGCATATTTTGAATATGGGAATATTCATGCAATGCTATTTAATCAGGGAACACTGAGGGTATTTTTTTGGTATTTCGGTGTGCTGTGATAATGCACTGAAACTAGGTACAGCACAAATTCCATCCCAATAATATCTTCCCATTGACAGATTTGGATTCCAACCCGGGTCCATTGGATTACCAGTCCATATACATATATATATTATATATATATATATATATATATATATATATATACTGTATATCGGTATACATATACAGTATATCCTGACAAACTAGATGCCATTAGCACATAACTCCTCCCACAAATGTCAAAGGAGTCCAAGCTTTTCTCGGCTTAGCTTCCTATTACCGCAGATTTGTCAACAAATTTCCCACCATTACCAAGTCCCTTCATGACCTAACCAGAAAAGAAGAACCATTTTTATGGACAGAACAACGTCTACAACAATCAACACCCTAAAAGAACTACTAGTAGCATCTCCTGTAGTATCCTTCCCAGAGTACACCCAACCATTCCGCCTATACACGGATGTCTCACAATTCGGTATAGGTGCCGTTCTAGGGCAAACTAGAGAAGGAAGAGAACATATAACCGCCTGTGCCAGCCGAACATTAAATCCAGCAAATGTCAACTATCCAATAACCAAAAGAGAATGTCTAGGTATCATTTGGGCCCTTGCAACACTTCAGGACCCCAATGGAAATACGCCTAACGGCCTTATTGGGCTATCCTTAGTTGGAATTATGCAAGGCTGGTACATGTCATATTTATAACATACTATGTGGTACCAACTCTGTAAAATTGCTAACTGAATAAATATTATTATTATTATTATTATTATTATTATTAAAGCATACCTAGCAGGTGTCAAAGTCACCATCATCACCGATCACCACGCCCTCCAATGGCTTCGAAAAATCTGACACCAAAAACGCCTTGACCGTCAGATGGCGAGAGTCATTAGAGGAGTTTAACTTCGAAATTGCTTATCGACCAGGATAACTCCATACTAACGCTGATGCTTTATCAAGACTTCCAACTAACTCAGCCAAAGACACCTCCAGCCATAACACCGAGATTCAGCCAATATTAGCAATCCATCATCAAGACTAATTAGATCAAGACCAACAAGAACTGCAACAATTTCAACAACAAGAGAAACCAGACTGGATGCCTAGAAGTAATTTCTCCACTCACCAAAAGAGGAGATCACTTGTTCACGCCAGACTTAAAATTGTTATAACACCAAAGGCGGCACTCTCAACCATGCAATCCATCCATATGCACAATGGCATCCATCTAGCCCAAAGGAAGTTAACTGTTACTTTCCAGCAAGTATACTGGACTCCTTCTCCTTACATCTCAGCTAAAAGAATTACGGAAGCCTGCAGAGCCTGTGCATTGGGCAAAGACAGGACTCGTACAGCCGGACCTACAGGAAAGTTAGTAGCGTCCAAACCATGGCAACTTCTTGCAGTAGATATGATGGGACCTATGGAAGGAAACCAAGGCTATAAGTATATTATCACTTTTGTGGACACGTACTCGAAGTATGTAATTGCTTGTCCGGCAAAAGAACATTCAGTTTTAGCAGTAGCTGAAGCAATGATACAGCACATGTTTCCATATTTTGGATTACCGGAAGCTACACATTCTGATAATGCCCTGAGTTTACCAGTCACATTTGGTCCCAACTATCACAGATGTGTGGATTCAAAATTAGCCACTCCTCCCTGTATTGGCCTCAGGGTAACTCAATTGCGAGAGAAGCCACCGAACAATTGCAAATCAAATAAGAACACGCCTGCAACAAATGAACACCAAGGATTGGCCCAGCCAAGTGAAAATAGTCCAGTGAGGGATAAATACCTGCCCCAGAAAAGACGGAATTTCACCCCACGAATGTTGGAGTATCACCTTTGCTCCTACCTCTACATCATCTGTCTGCCCCGCTACGAGCCCTCCTCCAATTTTGACCAATCTTTAGTGCATCATAAAGAACCGCCTACGACAGCTGCAATATATCCAAGACCTACAACCTGACGAAACAGCCAAAGTTAGTCCCCACCATGTCGGCGATCTTGTCATGGTTGCTCAGCTGCCAGTGCCATCCAAACTCAGCCTAGATACCAAGGTCTTTCGAGATCCTAACTGTTCCCGAACTGTTTACCAGGTTACCATTAACTATTTTCGTGAGTCATGCACATACCGAAATAGATATATAACTAGGTTTCAACCCATTGATGATAATATGATTATGCTTGCTGACCCCAAAGATAATGACACATTGCCTGCAACTAATGACCAGAATTTAGGATCCACAGAACCAGGGAACCTTCCACTCTTCCACCCATCTCTCCTCCACCCTTAGCAAAACCAATGCACCACCTATTTAACCAGTATCTAAACCTACGATCAAGCAACATCCACTACATTATTTTTCCCCTCACCCACCTATGGCTTCGAAACTGCCCCTCCAATTCCTATGCGATTTGTCTCTGCACCTCCTCAACTTCCTACTCATCTAACAAAACTGTATCTAACTTAAAGTCAACTCCTCCCATTTCATCACCTGCCACCGCTTACCTATTTTCTCTGAATCCCTGTCCCTTACCTACCACTCCAGCCATCAATAGCATTTCCTCTCTAGAATGTCAAACTTCTCCTTCACTGTCCAAACGTCATCAAATGTATCCCCTCATACTGACAACCAGCCCTAAATCTAACTAATCAAACCACCAGTCCGGCTACAAATAGTCCCGAACTTTGTTCTAACTACCTATTCCTCTCAACTAAATCTCATACTTCTCATTCATCATCTGAAATATCAACAACGTCATCTGAAAACAGCCCTGAAACTTCTTCTCAACTACCTATACCTCTCAATAAGCCTGCCTAAACCCTCCACCTCTTCTCATAAATCACCTAGTCCGTCACCTAATCCTTCCACCAATTCTAAGTCTAGCTATACCGCCCCCATCCTGTTCCAAAAATACCAAACATGAAATTAACCCTTAACTGGCGGCGCACAACTTATGTCGAGTGAAATAAATATGGACTATGTGGCGGTGCACAACTTATGTCGACCGCCATTTCAGCACGTAATGTTGCTGAGAGAGAGAGCTGAGCGGTGGGATGAGCGGAGCAACGCTATGACCGCTCCCCACCACCGCGGTGGACTTACTGAACTGAATCCCCACCCTTCCCTCCCCTCTCACCCTCACTACACAGGCGAATTATGTACGGAAATTACCTAATTATAGGGTATTTGCACTCGTGTTGCACGATCGTTGGCAAGAGGAACCAGTGGTCGTACAAGGATGGTTCGGGTATTATTGGAAAGCTCTGTTTATGACCTTTCAGGGATAGATACTTGTTTTACACTCTGGGTCTTATTTAGGCATGAAAATGATCACGTAAACAACCCTATTTAGGGTAAAAAAAAACTGGGCGGTACGGTCAAATAGACCCACTAGGCCGCTCGTAAAGGGTTAAGGTCACCATCTTTAATGCAACCTTTATCTAATCCACCATGTCGAAGATCTGGCCGAAGTGTGACTCCACCTAAAAGATGGGCACCCACCTTCAAGCCGACCTACACAAGGCGAGCTCCCACTAAAGCCCCCACCTTGCCACCTCAAAGGGTCACCGCCACACCTAGTGCGAGGTCAACTCCTCAACCTGCCCACCAGCCACTACCATAGGGACAGGCCCCCATAACAACAAGCCCCTCCCACCTGGGCCAAGCAGTTCTACAAAACCACAAGTACTGGCAGTACACCATCAACTCCGGCCAGCAGCCACAGCTCCTAGCTCAACTGACCCTACCACCACGATGAAAATCAACAGCTTGGTTGTGTCCTCAGGACAACATCAACACTATCATCAACTCTCCTGCCCATCTGTTCCATGCTGGCAAAGTCCTGCAAAAACTCCTCCTCGGCTGACCTTAGAAATCGATACCACCAGCCCTGTCGACACCATACAACCATCTGGTGTCTAATACTCCAGAACCTGAAACCCTCTCTCACTACCGAAACCTGCAAGACGTATGACCTGAGACCTCGAGTCGAAATTTTGTCTTGGAAGAAGGTGGTGAGATGACGGGGTTGAGCAGCCACACCCCATCCCGCCGGAGAGCAGCAACCTCACAGCACCAGAATAACTGTAATAAGAGACACCAAGAGGAACAGGAAAAGACAACACCAGGAGAAGGCGAGAGACAATAAGACCCGACCAGTTTTCCCAGGCTATAATACCTGCCGGCATAGGTCAGCCTACCCCTTTTCCCGGATCTACCCATGCTCTAATTTCCGGGAATCTAGGTCAGTCTGCCCGAGAAAGGAGTTCGAGTCCAGACCAATCCACAGAGACTCTGGCTCCTCCAATGGGAGAGACTGAGACAAATACCCAAGGCATATCACCAGTTCCAGCCCGACTTGCAATATAGTGAAGAACTTTTTATGCAAGTTCAACAACAAGAACCATCTCAATATCGCCATCAATGGGAATCCCAGTACCCCCACTACAGTACCTCCCGGAAGACTGGGAATAGTGCAACCAAAGTGAATAGTGAGAAACCTATGGCCTGCAGAATAAGAAAAGCCAGACATCACGATGAACAGAAAATCATCCATTACGTCACCATAATGCGCTCTAAAAATAGGGGGACAATATCTTGAGATCAAAGACACATAAATACATAGATGAATACAATGCGCATATCATGAAGTCATACATAAGAGTAAGTCTTATAGCTAAATAGGGACAATAGGAACTAGGGTAGTTGTGTTGGTGGGTAGTTTATGATTGTGTTTTGTGTAAAACATGCTTTGTTATGGAGAAGCAAGGTTAAACATTCCTCTATTTTGTTCAATGGTGTCAAGTGATTGGATAAGTGCAGACTCTAAACATTTACTTCTGTAATTTTCGGCTTCTTGTATGACTATTCTGGAGTTATCCCAGTTCATGTGTGTGTGTAGATCCCTGTGTACAACGCAAGCTGTTGCTGGTTTGGTGGGTTCGCCAGGCTGTTTTGTGCTATGTTAGCCTGGTTTGTAGGTTAAGCGAAGTTTCACCGACATAGTGTTTATTACATCCATCACAGGAATGACATAAACTCCGGCTATGGTGTTCTGATTGCACTGTAGTTTATGTTTACAGAGGTCCTCGATGGTTTGGCTGGAGGTAGAGACGACCTCCAAACCGCTGGACATCCAATCACTTGACCTCTGTATGAATAT
This sequence comes from Lithodes maja, assembly GCA_037953745.1. NCBI lineage: Eukaryota > Metazoa > Arthropoda > Malacostraca > Decapoda > Lithodidae > Lithodes > Lithodes maja. Next base: position 7,252 of record JBAKBP010032085.1, read on the forward strand.
ACCTGCCCTCCTTCCTCCTCCTCCCCCGCCTCCCTTTCCCGTAGTAAATGCCCCTAAAACTCAGGCTGGACACCCACCCAACGACCCATCAAAATGTCTTGGACCGCAGCCTGACAATCTCACTATCAACCTTTTGTAACATTTGTGGCCTTTCTTTTAACTTCTACTCTGTTGAACACCACTTCTCCTCTGCCAACCCTGATCTTCTCTTTCTCACCGTAACTCAGTTGTCTGGGACTACTGACATTATTTCGTCCTGAGCCAGTCGACCCCAATACTATTATTCTAACCATCAAACATCTTCACCAAACTAATTCGTTCGGTTCTGATAATATAGCGCTCAAATTCATAAAAGACTCTCTTAACGTAATAATATATTATCTTACAGTCATTATTAATACATCCATAGTCACAGGTAAATTTCCTTCATCCTGGAAACATGCGCTAGTTACTCCATTTTACAAAACTGGAGACCCTAATAATACTAGTAATTATCGCCCAATTTCTCTTCTCCCAATTTTTTCTAAAATCATCGAGAAGATCGTTGCTAACCAACTCGTTAATTTCTTAGAAAACAATAACATTATATCAAACTCACAACATGGCTTCAGACCCAAACTCTCTACTGAAACAGCACTCACAGTTATCACAGACAAGATTTATGACAACATGGACAACAAACACATATCCCTCTTAACCCTCTGTGACTTGTCTAAGGCGTTTGATAGTGTAAACCATAATATTCTTATTAAAAAACTCCTACAAAATAACATTGACTCTTTCTGGTTCGAGGATTACCTCTGTGAAAGAACACAGTCCGTCCGCATAAATAATACTATTTCCTCCATAGCAAAAACCCCTTACGGAGTCCCTCAAGGGTCTATTTTAGGACCAATTCTCTTCATTATTTTTGTCAATGATATACTAAAATATATAAAAAATTGCCTACTAGCACAATATGCTGACGACACACAGTTCCTTCACAGTGGTCAATTAAACGAATTAAATAATCTAATCGCTAGATGTGAAGAAACTCTACGGATTGCAAATGCGTACTTCCAAGAAAATGGTCTATTGCTGAACACCAAAAAGACTCCGTGTATCTTCATAGGAACACGTCAAATCATATCAAAAATACCAAGCAACACCACCATTCAATTCGGTGATACCAAAATCCAACCATCCATCGACGTAAAAAACCTTGGTGTTCATTTGGATCAGTATATGACCTTCGACAAACATATAAGCCAAACAACAACAAAAGTAATGGAGGCCATATTATACATAAATAGAACAAAACATTATTTTGATAAATCAACTCGAATCGCAGTTGTACAATCACTAGTATTAAGCATTCTGAACTACTGTAATATGATTTGGGGGACGACTAATGCATCACTAATCACGAAGGTTCAAAGGTTGCAAAACTTCGCGGCAAAAATCGCAGATGGTAAAGCTAGGAAGTATGATCACGTTACACCCATTTTCAAAGAATTACAATGGCTAAGCATAAAGAAACAAATTACTTTTAATTCAGTAGTAACTATTTTTTTAAAAGTCACCCACCACTACCCAGATCACTTCCTACCTCTCCCAACTGTTAACAATATTACCGATAGTAATACAAGACAACGACACAATCTTTATGTCCACAGAACCAAGACTGACTCGGGAGCCAGAGCTATGTCTGTAACAGGTCCTAAGTTATGGAATCAACTACCATCGGATATCAAAGAGGCAAATACCGTACATGCATTTAAATCAAAGTTGAAAAAGAACTTATTAAATAATACATAATCTAAATATCGGGCCTCATTGTTCTCTATGGTAATATGATGTCCTATATATTCTTATTCATATTTTTATGACTATATATATGTGGGTTTTTCAATATAGATACATATAAACTATGTACAGTCAAACAAATATGAATGTGTGTGTAAAAGTATGTAAGTCCACGCACATAATAATATATATATATACTGTATATGTATGTATTGCGTGTATATATGCATCTGAATGTGTATGTACAATCAAGTTTATACATTATACCTAAGTTTATACCTAAGTTAATACTTAATGTACACTTTGTAATTGTAATTATGAGCAGAATAACCACTTTTAAGTGGAAATAAACATTTTTATTATTATTATTATTACTGACAGCACACCCTTCTCTGTACCCTCTTACTATCTCTATCCCTGATTGAATAGCATTGTATGAATATTCCCATATTCAAAATATGCTACAGGGAAACAATGCCTAGTAAGTTCATTGCTCAATAGGTGGCGTTCTGAGAGTGAGCGTCCAAGTCTTGGGGATGAGACAGTGAAGCACGAAGGCGAAGCAGCTCCATATATATGCGAAGGCAAGATGGCAAAGGCTGGTTGCAGCTTCACATGTCTCACTCCCAAGACTGGAACGAGACCTCACGGGCTTCACCGTGTTAAATGGTTGAATGTACTGGACAGGCTCTCAGCCTATGCCCGAGTGGGTGTAAGATGGAATATAGAAAAAAAAAAAAAAAAATTCTAGTCTCAAAACCAAAGGCGGATGTGTATACACCCACAACAAACTCACTTGTTCTCGTGTTCCCAACTTCGGCTCCTCTGAATTCTCAACTTTATGGCTCAAACTATCCTGTCACTCTCATACTAAATATTTCTGTGCTGTCTATCTTTCCCCCAACTCTACTGACTTCCCCAAATTCTGTGACTATCTAGAATTCTAGACTCTGAAGTGGAATGCATCCTATCCATCTCTCCTTTCTCAGAAATCTCCATCTTAGGGGATTTCAACACTCACCCCAGCTAATTGCTCTCCTCTCATTCCACTGACCAGCCTGATGAACAAGCCTACATCTTAACTTATATGACCTAGAGCAGTTGGTTCACCAACCAACCCATATCCCGGATCACTTCGGAGATTAGCCCAACATTCTTGACTTTATTCTAACTTCTAACCCTTCCGCTTATACTGTTGATCTTTTCTCTCCTTTGGGCTACTCCGACCATAAACTTATCTCTGTCACCTGTCCTATCTCTCCAGTACGGCCACCCGATCCACCCAGCCGGCGGCGCGTGTGGCACTTTGGCTCTGCCAACTGGGATGCTCTTCGGCAGTATTTCTTTGACTTCCCATGGAATTATTTTTGCTTCCCTGGCCGGGGACCTTCTGAGAATGCTGAATGCATTACTGAGGTAATCCTCTCGGGCATGGAGGCATTCATTCCATTTTCTTTCTCTCAAACAAATGCAAATAAATCTTGGTTTACTCACACTTGCTCTACTGCTGTCCACAATAAGGAGGAAACTTTCAATGATACCGTTGCCTTCAAACTCAAGAGTCTCATTTTTCCTATGTTTCTGCCCGAAATCAAGCCAAATCTGTTTTTCGACTCGCCAAACACTCTTTCATCTAATATATGCACTGAACTATCCAACTCTAGCTCTTCTTATGCTTCCTGGCATCTAGCCAAAAACCTCTCCAACAAATTTTCTTCCTTATCTCCTTATCTTTCCCTCCTCTTTTCCACTCTGATGGCACAACCATCACTTTTTCCTCTGACAAAGCTGAATTCTTTGGCCAAACATTTACTAGAAACTCCACCTTGGATGATTCCAGTGCTATTCCTCCCTCTCCAACCCCCTCTCACCTACTTATGCCCAATATCCTAATCTCTTCTAAAGATGTACTTTCTACCCTCTCTGGCCTTGATACTAAGAAGGTGTACGGTCCAGATAGTGTTCCTCCTGTTGTACTAAAAAACTGTGTTTCCGTGCTGACCCCATGCCTAGGTAAACTCTTCCATCTCTGTCTCCTCTAACATCTTCCCTTCTTTTTGGAAGTTTGCTCTAATTCAACCTGTCCAAAAGAAGGGTGACCGCTCTCTACCCTCCAACTATTGTCCAATTGCTCTCATTTCTTGCATCTCTAAAGTTTTTTAAACTATTCTTACTTCAAAATTTCTTAAGCATTTCTCTTCTCATAATCTACTCTCAGATCGCCAGTAAGGCTTCCTTATAGGTCGGGTCGCTCTATTTGTGATCTTCTTTTACATCCTACTAACTCTTGGTCATCCTCCTTTCGGTGACTTCAGTGAAACCTTTTCTATTGCGCTAGACATATCGAAAGAGTCAGGCACAAATCTCTAATTTCTAAACTACCCTCCTTTGGTTTCTATCCCTCCATCTGTGCCTTTATATCTAATTTCCTTTCTGGCCGTTCCATAGCTGCAGTTGTGGATGGCCATCATTCACTTCCTCATTCTATCAACTCTGGTGTTCCAAAGGGTTCTTTCCTCTCTCCAATTCTCTTTCTAATATTCATAAATTATCTCAACTGTACCTCCAGTCCTATCCATTCATATGCTGACGACTCTATCTTATACTATTCAACTAGTTTTCCAGAACGCCCCAGCAAGCAATCACTCAAAAACTCACGGTATGAAGCCATAGAACATTTATCTTCTGATCTAGCAACCATTTCCAATTGGGGCAGAGAAAATCTTGTTACTGTCAATGCTTCCAAAACCAAACTCCCAGAGGATTAGCCCTTATACTTCAACAATACAAAAATCAACCTTTCATCTTCTCTCAGTATTCTCGGTGTCTTTCTCTTCTGATCTCTTGGAAAGACCATGTTACCACTCTTGCTAAAACGGATTCCCAGAAGCTGGGTGTGTTCAACCGCCTCAGGAGGTTCTTTACCTCTGCACAGACTCTTGCTCTGTACAGAGGTACAGTGCGTCCTTGTATTGAGTATTGCTCACATGTGTGGGGAGGATCCTCTCACACAGCACTTCTAGACTAAGTAGAAAAGAAAGCCTTTCGTCTCATTACCTCGCATCCACTCACTGACTCTGCAATCTCTCTTCGCTGCAATGTTGCATCTCTCTCGCTATATTATTGTTATTACAATAATCAGTGTTCCTCAGAGCTCTCTCAATGTATACCACCTCCCCTACGTAGGGTACGTAGTACTCGTCGTGCAACACAATCCCACCCCTACTCTATTCTACTCTCCAACCCAAGAGTGAAACGATACTCCCAATCTTTCTTCTATTCAACAGCTGAGCTCTGGAACCCTCTTCCTGAATCCATCTTTCTCTCATCCTATGACTTAAATTGCTTCAAACTCCGTGTGTCCAGACATTTTGACTTGAACATTCTTTGATTTTGGCCCTGTCACCCTCTCAACTATGTAGGAGGCACTCGTCACATGCAGTTTTGCCTTTTGTCTCCCTCATCTACATAGACAAAACAAGCAACAATCCCCCCCCCCACACCCCTTGTGATAAATTTGTACATTATTCAATAGAAAAACTCAGCAGGTTCTTCCTCAATTGCAGGCTCGCTATTGCTCGCCAGGAAACAATCAACACCTAACTGGCACAAAAGATCTTGAAATTGACACAGAAATGGGGATAAGATAATAAAATCGTCACACAAATGGGGCAAACGTCTTAAAATCTCAAAACTAATGGGGCTAAGCATGAGAGAGAAGGGGTGTCCAGAAAAAAAACTTTATTTAGCTGTTCTTGTACTCCATTATCACTATGGTTTGTTTATTTTCAGCTAATTGTGGCGCCCCCTGCCGAACCGCTGTACGCGACTGGTCGGGTGATATCAAGTTGTCAATTGATTCAGGCCGGCTCGCCAGTCTAGTAAGATGTGGTGAAGTCACAAAACTGAAAGCCAAAGGAAAGTAACTCTATGGCTCATTTTCCTACACATGAACAAATTGACCATACACATTTGGTCTAAAAGACGCATGAATCTCAAACACGGGACGGGAATGATGCAAGGCTACGGAAGAGGTGCAGCGACCAATGAGCACTTCTCATCATGGTGAGTCATCACCTGTCAGCCAACGGGTGCTAGGCAAGACCTGTGAACAACCACCACCCTCCATCAGTCTGCCTACCTCCCTCACATTGATCTGAGGCCTACTGCATTTCCACATATTTTGTGCTTTTTTTATTAGTGAATACTAGTTGCTACGATGGCAGACAGTGATGCTACGGACACGACCAGCCTTGCCTCGCCTTTGAAAGTGAGGAAGAGGCCCAGGGACGAGGCCAAATGGAAGAAGAACATGACAAAGCGACAGAGAAATCTGGGGAAGGAGTACACTTCTGCCTATACTGGAAAAAAGGTGGCAGGCCGTAAAATAGGACCTCCCTGTGACTGTGCAAGAAAATGTTATGATCTTGTTGGAGAAGCAAGTAACAAAAACATTTTCAGTGTATTTTGGGCTTTAGGTGACTGGGATTTGCAGACATTATATATTCAGAAACAAACCACCAGTAACCCAGTGAAGAGACATCGCACGCACAACGTTGAAAAACAAAAGGGGTGCACTCGACTCTTCCATGTCACTGTTGGCGACATACCTATTACTGTTTGTAAGCTAGCATTTGCAAACATTCATGGCATTTCCAGGGCCCGTGTCGACAGAGCACAAGCAAACATGACACCATCAAATGTACCAATAAAAGACCGACGTGGGAAGTCTGACAGACATGGGAAAATCTCCGAAGATCGTAATAATAAAGTTATTGAGCACATAAAAAGCTTCCCAACAATCACCAACCACTACTCCCGGAAGACATCACCTGATGTGCTTTATCTGGACACAGACATGGTCAGCAGGCATCAAATGTATGAGCTGTACAAGGTCTGGCTGGAAGATAACCACCCAGGGGATGTGGCCTATACCAGGCAATACTACGATGACATCCTCAAGTCCGAAGTTCCCCTCCTGAAGCTGTACAAGCCTCGCCAAGACATCTGTAAAATGTGTGACGATTATGCTGTGTGTGCAAGCAATCCAGCACTGTCAGAGAAGGAGAAGAAGACACATCAAATAAGGCACTTCCTTCACCTGGCTAAGGCCGAGGCAGGGTACAGGCTCCCCAAAAAACTGGCACAGGACACCGACAACTCGGTAATGGTCTTGTGCATGGATCTACAGCAGGCCCTCCCAACCCCCAAGGTGACCACAAGCATAGCATTTTATAAACGCAAGATGTGGACATATAACTTTAACATCCATGACTACAAGATTGGCAAGCCACACATGTTTGTATGGGATGAGGTCACAGCTAAAAGGGGTGCGATAGAGATGACCAGTTGCATCAATAAGTTCATTGAGACCTTCGTACCTGCAGAGGTCAACAAGCTTGTCATATTCTCGGACAACTGCTCTGGCCAGAACAAAAACTTCACCCTTCTACTGTTTTACCTGTCACTCATCCACTCTGGTCGCTTAACAGAAATAAAACATGTGTATTTTAAAGCAGGTCACACCTATATGGCAACAGACCGCGACTTTGCACTTATTGAAAAACACATGAGGTGCTACAACTACATATTTACACCTGACGAGTACATCAAAATCATCAAGAATACCAGGAAGACGGGGGGGAGGAGGGATCCTTTCGAGGTCATGAAGATGAAACAGGACGACTTCAAAGACTATGACATCTTGAAGGGCCATGTCACTCGCCGCCATCCTGCCAACATGCATTTTATTGATGCCTGCTATTTCCTCTTGTCCAATGCAAACAAAACTGGGTATGGGTGTGGCACAGACTATATTACTTTGGACACAAATGGGGAGGAGCATGTGAGGGTAGTGAAAGGGAAGGGGGCCACAGCTGACAGTAAATTCGACCTCTCCCGTGTCGTGGTGCCAAGGAAGTACAATGGCCTCATCCCTCTGCCTAAGATGAAGCTGGAGGACCTCAAAGTTCTAGTGACCGATGTAGTGCCCCCCTTCATCAAATGTACTTACTGGGACGACATCCTTGGGACATCGACAACAACTGTCAACAGTGATGTCGATGACCCTGATGCCCTGCCAGATGACCCTGAGGACCAGGTTGATAACCCTGACACAACAGGAGACTTTGATGACGAAGAAGAATGCCTGACAGCAAGGGGTATCTATGATTATACATAAGTGGCCTAAAATAATACCAGTAATAATAGTATTAAGATTACATAAGAAAGTCATAGTAACGTAAGTTCAAATTAATGAGTCGTTTAAAACAATAATACAAGTTAAAGATACATACATTACATTAAGTGATGTGCAAACAAAGTGACAGTGAGTGCCAAGTTGTTCAAAGTGTTTATTGCAGATTAAAATAATTCATACAAGTAAATATAATCATAGAAACTAATAATACCATGAATAATAGTTAGTGTGGGGAATCATTATGGGTCAGGGTCTCACCATATGCCTTAAGATCTTCCTCAAGTCGTCACCCAGTCCTTCATCAACAACATTAAGTGAACATTGTTTTATTCTATTTACACATTTCCTACACCCAAGAATATTTTAAATTTTATTATTATTTGCAACACAACAATGCTCACTCATTGACAATCACATACCCATATGACAAAAAACACGCATTAAGGGGGGTGACCTGCTTTTTTTCTCTCCTTTTCTCTCTTTCTCTGGCTTGTATCCATTCGGCCTCATTCAGCCTACTGTTTTACAACGTTTATCCCCATCCAGGTGTCGATTTCCTCTTGGCGAGCAATAGCGAGCCAGCATTGTATGGAGAAATCCGACTTCGACAGAGACATTTTTCTATCGAAAAATGTACAACTTTAGACTACTGTTAAAAATATTTTTGAAAATTTGCTGGCTCGCTTCCGCTCGACAGGAAAAATCGACACCTCTTGTATAAAACAGTAGGCTGAATGGAGCCGAATGGATAAAACCCAGAGAGAGAGGGAAAGAGAGAAAGTAATAAGAGGTGGGCCGCATTAACACAATCACTGCAGTTGTCATATAAATGGCTTTACCATTCAGCTGGGAACTTTCCCGCAAGGTTTGCTCCTTAAACGTTGCCCTAGCACCATATACTATGTAGCCCTGACCAAATTCAAACTAGTTCTAAATGCAGATCCTAATGGAGAGTCCTTGAGTGGGAATTTTTTGAACATTTGCTAAAGATCCTTATTTGCTGCACATATTTTACCCAATATTAGAGTTAATATTATAGTCCCAAGAAAAATATAGTGTTAGATTATGTTGATCGAAAATATTCTCGGATATAGTCATACTTTTTCTCTGTTCATCCATTTTTACCATACTGTATATGTCAGTCAGTGCCTTACTCTCACAAGGGGTTGGGAGGATCAACAAGAGAAAAACCTGTAGTATCCTATATTACTACCTGACAAAATCCAAGCTATATTTTAATTATTATTTGTATTTACATAATTTTAACCTGGCTAAAATTGTAATCTATTAGCAGCTGATTTATCGATAATTAATTGGACTATACAAAAACAAAAAATACTATGTCTCTGTTTTATATCAATGCATAGTTTAAAAACAAAAATTATTTGACTATCAAAACAATGTAATAACCAAGTAATTGAGATGGTAGTAACTCAATTTCTCACCAGCTTAATTACACACACACATACACACACACAGCCGCGCGGCTAGGTCAGTGGTACCGTCCCTGCCTGCAACCCAGCAGACCCGGGTTCAAATTTCGCTCAGGTTGATGAAGGTTTTCTGAGACATAGCCAGCGGTTACCGTCTCCCTTGAGCAAGGAAATGGGTAATTATCATTGAAAATAATGTCTAGGAAGCGGGACAATACGAACCAAAAACTCAATTCCTGTCAAACTATAATTATATGAATACAATGATATATATGCAAACACACAGACTACAGGGTAAGTTATGATTTGGTAGTTTATGTTAGTTTAGTGAGAGGTCCCTAAAGCAAGAGCTAGCTGTAACTCCAACTTTGTGTACAGACAGGGAGGGAAGGAGCAGGAGGATCTTGCACAACATGAGTGGCTCGGGTTGGATAAATTACTTCATTGTGTCCCGTTCACAAAAGACGCTTTCCAGAACATTGTCGCCAAATCACTTGTTTTAAAAGTTTTTAATTTGATTTCCAGGTGACTTTGTGTAGCCTATATTACACAGGACACATAGAATTCATGTGATCAATTCTGAAATGATAGCCGATATACCCATATCGATAAATCTGACTGAAATTTTTCTTACCGAATGACTCATTTGATCATATACAGACGGAAGACCCGGTAGAGTCAAGGATGGAAACTCACCGTCCACCTCCAGCTCCTTCCATCCAAACGCTCCCAGCGACCGAAACCCCCACCAATTTTACAGACGTCATGCAAACCTTCCCAACGAACGAAACCCCTACCACCTCCACAGACAGTATGCAAGCCCTCCCAAAAAACGAAACCCCCACCACCTCCACAGACGTCATGCAAACCTTCCCAAAGAACGAAACCCCCACCACCTCCACAGACGGCATGCAAACCTTCCCAAAGAACGAAACACCCACCACCTCCACAGATGGCATGCAAACCTTCCCAACGAACGAAACCCCCACCACCTCCACAGACGGCGTGCAAAACCTCCCAACGAACAAAACCTCCACCACCTCCACAGATGTCATGCAAACCCTCCCAACGACTGACTTGCCCTCAGCCCCAGCAGACAAAAGTGCCGTGTCCACCCAAACTCGGCCCACATCATGCCCACCAAGAAGCAAGGTGTTCAAAAAGGTAAATCGTCTCTCAATAAAACAAATATCATCGCTTCACTAACCAGTTCAGTACAATTATACCATCTTAATTTCAGTCTAGCTAAGAGAGGACAATTCTTCTTAGTTTAACCCATTTCTTGCGGCAACTTAAATAGGGAAGTTGCGCTATTGTGGGGGGTTCCTAGCTAGTTAATATAACTCACTCTAGCATGAAAAGTATGAGAGTGAGCCAAATGAGACTATTTTAATTGAAAAATTCAGCTGAAATTCTCTGTATACAAATCTAGTTTAATCATTCATAGCTCCTGTGAACTTGAGGGGTGGGGATGGTACACTTTTTGTTGGCTTGTGATTGTGGACCACTCAACAAGCATATTATGCTCTGTTGTGTTATATTATTCCATGTACGATAACTTGATCAAATAACTAGTTATTTTAACAACTAATCTGTCTGTTAGACAGTAAGAGTTATGGTCTGTAACATGAAATGAACCTAACATTCGTACCTGGTCCATAGCTGTCACAAATACACCTGGCAGTAGACCTGCTCTTGACTGAATTTCAGCTTCCAAATCACCACTTGCTCGGACACACACCCTCTCACAGCCAAGGACTCTGGCATACTGATATGACAATGGGAGTGAAAGCTAGATGCTTATTTTCTGTCTGGCAACAAGCGGAGCGGCCTGGTACTACTAAAGCTAGCTGGTAATACCAAAACGTACTGGGACATTAACCACAGCGAAAGGGTTACAAGCGACCTGTGGCAGTGAAGAGAATCATTAAACTAGTGAATACTCCTTTGATTCCTAGAGTTTCTTTTGAAGCTGCATACTGTAAGACTATAATCTATTAAAAAAAAAAAATCAATTAAAATTGCCCCTTCATAGTGAAATAGTTTAAGGCCCCACCTGCCATATAAATCACCAGTATCCATTCATATGGGGATACCATATAGTATTCTATTCCTATTGTCATGTTTCCGGTAATATTAAGATATTATAGTTGGCTATGATGCGTTTTGTGCCGATGTCTCGGGTAAGTGGTGAATTGATTGCAGTGGCGAGTTTGATGTAGTTGAATTTAGCAAGAATATGATGACTATAATTACAATGTGGGCATGGGTGTTCAGTTTATCCCTGGTCATCTCCATTAATTTAGCATACGATAGCATCAGTTCATTGCACTCCGAGTCCTAGTAGACGATTTTATTCTGCTTAAGAAGGCTCTATAGAATTTAAAGAAGTGAAATTGAAATAAACTTACATTTTGACTCCCACAACTCCTTCCTAAACTTAATAAAATTGCCTCATGTTGTTTTTCTAATTTCCTTTAGGCCTGTGGTGTGTGTGGTGCGGAGGCTCGAGGGATACACTTCGGCGGTATGAGCTGTGAGTCATGTAAGTCCTTCTTCCGCCGCAGTGTACAGACCGGGATGTGGCGAACCTTCTTCTGTCATCAATCCTCCTCTTCTCCCTGCACCCTCACCCCCGCCTCCAGAACCTGTAGGGCATGTCGGTAAGTTAGTCTCTGCCACCCTCCCTGTCACGTGTCTTCACCCTCTCTCTCTCTCTTTCTCCTGTTCTCACCCTCACCTCCGCCTGTTCTGCCTAACTCCCTGTCAATTGTCCTCATCCTCACCCACTGCCTCCAGGAGCTGTAGGAAGTGTCGGTGAGTTATAATAACAGTACAGATGAGGCGACAGACATATTGTTTTTATTATAAAGGTAGTTTTGCATCCTATACATTTAGTTTCATTAGTTTTTTGCTACAAAGATGTAAAATCAATGATAATGTTGAATGACATGGGTAGGCCTACAGGGGTTTTGAAATATTGCTATAGCTTTAACCTTAAAGTTAAAGTTACAAACAACATAATTATGTAAGATATTATGTTTCTTAATACATGTTTTTTTAAAGCTATGCTGCGTGTGAGCGAGCCGGGATGAGTGCCTTGTTGGTCATGACGGAGGATGAAAGGAAGGCCCTCATGCAGCGGAAAATTCAGCACCACACTCAGCAGGCAATCATATTCAGGACATTACACCAAGCCGAATGAGACTATTCTCTTTGCAAAAATTCAGATTAAATGCTCGGTATACAAGTCTAGTTTATTCATTCATAGCTTCTGTGACCTTGAGGGGTGGGGACGGTAGCCTCTTTGTTGGCTTGTGATTGTATACCACTCAACAAGCATATTATTCTCTGTTGTTTTATATTTTTCCATGCGCGATAACTTGATCAAATAACTAAATATTTTAACAACTATTGTGGTTGTTAGACAGTAAGAGTTATGGTCTGTAACATGAAATGAACCTAACATTCGTACCTGGCACATAGCTGTCACAAATACACCTGGCAGTAGACCTGTTCTTGACTGAATTTTAGCTTCCAAATCACCACTTGGTCGGACACACACCCTCTCAAAACCAAGGACTATGGCATACTGATATGACAATGGGAGTGAAAGATAGAAGCTTATCTTCTGTCTGGCAACAAGCGGAGCGGCCTGGTACTACTAAAGCTAGCTGGTAATACCAAAACGTACTGGGACATTAACCATAGCGAAAGGGTTACAAGCGACCTGTGGCAGTGAAGAGATTCATTAAAATAGTGAATACTCCTTTGATTACTAGAGTTTCTTTTGAAGCTGCATACTGTATAATCTATTTTTATTAAAGATTCAATTAAAATTGAGTGGAAGCTACCTATACTGCTGTTTGCGGATGATACAGTTCTGATGAGTGATAATGAATGGGAGTTGCAGGGTCTGGTAAATGAGTTTGGAACAGTGTGCGAAAAACAGAATTTGAAGGTAAATGCGGGGAAGAGCAAGGTTATGGTCTTCGAAAGGGGTGAAGTCACAGAGTGTGAGGTGAAGCTGAACGGTCAGGCTATGGAGATCGTCAACTCTTTTAAGTATCTGGGCAGTGTGTTGAGTAAAGATGGGACTATGGATGAAGAAGTGCGGGAGAGGGTACAACAGGGGAAGAGGGTTGTAGGAACGCTAAAAGCAGTAACAAGAAATAGGGTGGTCAGTATGGAAGTGAAGAAGTCCTTGCATGACAGTGTGGTAATCCCGACACTGACTTACGGAAGCGAAGCATGGACGTTGGTTGAGAGACTCAGACCAAGAGTGAGAGCAGTGGAAATGAATGACTTAAGGAGTGCGTGCAGAGTTACATGAAGGGATAGACAGACTAATGAGGAAGTAAGAAGGAGGTGTGGTGTGGAGGTAGATGTGCTGGAAAGTGTGAAAAGGAACAACTTGAGATGGTTCGGCCATATGGAACGTATGGAAAGCGAGGGAATGACTAAGAGGGTGTACGAGAGCGAGGTGGAGGGACAGAGAGGGAGAGGTAGACCGAATGAGAGGTGGAAGGATGGAGTGAGGAAGTACATGAACGAAGGCGGTGCTGGCTGGGGGGAGGGGCGTCGACTGACTGGGGACAGAGGTGCATGGGGGCGGTTCGTTCGTGGCCACCCCTTCGGGGATCACGGCGTCAGGCAATAGATAGATAGATAGATTAAAATTGCCCTTTTGTAGTGAAATAGTTTAAGGCCCCACTTGCCTTATACAGTAAATCACCAGTATCCATTCATTAAGAGATACCGTATGGTATGTGTTTCCTATTATCATGATTCCGGTAATCTTTAGACAGTATATTTGGCTATGATGCGTTTTGTGCCAATGTCTCGGGTAGGTGGTGAATTGATTGCAGTGGTGACTTTGATGTAGTTGAATTTAGCAAGAATATAAAGACTATAATTACAATGTGGGCATGGGTGTTCAGTTTATCCCTGGTCATCTCCATTAATTTAGTATACGATAGCATCAGCTCATTGCACTCTGAGTCCTAGTAGACGATTGTATTCTGCTTAAGCAGGCTCTATAGAATTTAAAGAAGTAAAATTTAAATAAACTTACATTTTGACTCCCACAACTCTTTCCTAAACTTAATAAAATTGCCTCATGTTGTTTTTCTAATTTCCTTTAGGCCTGTGGTGTGTGTGGTGCGGCCGCTCGAGGGATACACTTCGGCGGTGTGAGCTGTGAGTCATGTAAGTCCTTCTTCCGCCGCAGTGTACAGACCGGGATGTGGCGAACCTTCTTCTGTCATCAATCCTCCTCTTCTCCCTGCACCCTCACCCCCGCCTCTAGAAGTTGTAGGGCATGTCGGTAAGTTAGTCTCTGCCCCCCTCCCTGTCACGTGTCCTCACCCTCTCTCTCTCGTCTCCTGTTCTCACCCTCATTTCCACCTATCCCACCCAACTCTCTGTCAATTGTCCTCATCCTCATCCTCTGCCTCCAGGAGCTGTAGGGAGTATCGGTGAGTTATAATTCTCCCTACCAATAAATGCCTACAGTGGCCGATAGTGGGGCTGAACGCAAGGTTTACCGCGGTGCATTGTGGGAAATGGGCGACATCGTGGAGCTGTCCACCCTCTCTCTCCTTCAACAATTCTATTATATATGCAGTTAGTCGAGATTTCTGTAGCTGACACATACTTTGGTCTATGCATACTTTTGTTTTATATATTTTTAAATCACCCATATTCATAAATAACGTATATTTACAATACAAAGTCAGCAGGTATTTTCCCGCCAATTTTGTTATGATAATTAATCAGCTTATAATTATCTTTGTAGTCATTATCAGCTGCATAATTATGGACTTTCCCTTTATTACTATACTATGTAAGCACTTAGTGTAGTCGTATACTGCATAATAAAAACGTGTAGAATCAAACAAAAATTGAGATAAACTGTGCATATCCTAGGTGTTGGGTATAGTGATGTCTTCAGTCGTAGCTCTGGCGCTAGTTCAGAAGTGTCCACCAGAGGTCTCAAAGGAATTGTTGGTAGGGAGAATTCATATTTGTTTTCACCAACCCACCAATAAATTTACAAATAAACCTAACTAGTGAAATCAATGAAAGTAATTAATACATGTGGTACTCCAAGGACTCCAACTTAGAATTACTCACACCGAAATTCTGCACACTAAGCATTAGGCTATCAAGACAGTACAGATGAGGCAACAAACAACATTTGTTTATTATAAAGGTAGTGCTGCATCCTATATATTTAGTTTCATTAGTTTTTTGCTGCAAAGATGTAAGCTCAATGATAATATTGAATGACATGGGCACAGAGGTGTTGAAATATTGCTATAGCTTTAACCTTGAAGTTAAAGTTACCAACCACATAATTCTGCAAGATATTCTGTTTCTTGATACATGTTTTTTTTATAGCTATTCTGCGTGTAAGCTAGCCGGGATGAGTGCCTCGTTGGTCATGCCAGAGGATGAAAGGAAGGCCCTCATGCAGCGGAGAATTCAGCGCCACACTCAGCAAGCAAACATATTCAGGACATCACACCAAGACTCTCCCAAAGCTATTAGCAAGACATGGAAACACAACCAATACACACACCAAGGCCTTCGTACCCAACAGGACTGGGAACAAGATCCAAATGGCGAAAAGTGTATGCTGCAGAATCCCCAAGGGAGGCTAGATGACCAAAACCTGATGCTGAAGAACCCTCTAGGCATATACCAGAGTAGTCTTGGACAGCAGAATAGGGTAAATTATTGCCAAAGTTCCTTGCTTATAAAGGACCAATATGCCGAAATATATCTGTTGGAACGAGGTATGCTTAAAGAAGGACAACGAATCTTAAGAATAAATGGTACAACGGGTAACCCAAATCAGCTTGGAAGTATTGTTAGTGAGGTTGGAAGTAATAATAGTATATAGACCATTTGCTGTGAAATCTGTTGTTCCAATTCTCCATGGAAGAT
>JBAKBP010032086.1:0-23614 GCA_037953745.1 Lithodes maja
ATAATACAGCTAAAATCACCCTAAAAACTAAGATAATTAACATTGAATTGACAAAATAATAATTTCTCAAAACTATTTTCTGAGATTGGACACTAAAGTGAATTGGTCTTGTTGGTGGAGACACAAAACGGGATTTAGAGCCTCTATAACTGGGCTATCTACACGAGAGGTAGACATATAATACAGCTAAAATCACCCTAAAAACTAAGATAATTAGCATTGAATTGACAAAATAATAATTTCTCAAAAACTATTTTCTGAGATTGGACACTAAAGTGAATTGGTCTTGTATGGTGGAGACACAAAACGGGATTTAGAGCCTCTATAACTGTGCTATCTACACGAGAGGTAGACATATAATACAGCTAAAATCACCCTAAAAACTAAGATAATTAACATTGAATTGACAAAATAATAATTTCTCAAAAACTATTTTCTGAGATTGGACACTAAAGTGAATTGGTCTTGTATGGTGGAGACACAAAACGGGATTTAGAGCCTCTATAACTGGTCTATCTACACGAGAGGTAGACATATAATACAGCTAAAATCACCCTAAAAACTAAGATAATTAACATTGAATTGACAAAATAATAATTTCTCAAAACTATTTTCTGAGATTGGACACTAAAGTGAATTGGTCTTGTATGGTGGAGACACAAAACGGGATTTAGAGCCTCTATAACTGGGCTATCTACACGAGATGTAGACATATAAATACAGCTCATAAAATCACCCTAAAAACTAAGATAATTAACATTGAATTGACAAAATAATATTTTCTCAAAAACTATTTTCTGAGATTGGACACTAAAGTGAATTGGTTGTATGGTGGAGACATAAAACGGGATTTAGAGCCTCTATAACTGGGCTATCTACACGAGAGGTAGACATATAATAGAGCTAAAATCACCCTAAAAACTAAGATAATTAACATTGAATTGACAAAATAATATTTTCTCAAAAACTATTTTTCTGAGATTGGACACTAAAGTGAATTGGTCTTTGTATGGTGGAGACATAAAACGGGATTTAGAGCCTCTATAACTGGGCTATCTACACGAGAGGTAGACATATAATAGAGCTAAAATCACCCTAAAAACTAAGATAATTAACATTGAATTGACAAAATAATATTTTCTCAAAAACTATTTTCTGAGATTGGACACTAAAGTGAATTGGTCTTGTATGGTGGAGACATAAAACGGGATTTAGAGCCTCTATAACTGGGCTATCTACACGAGAGGTAGACATATAATAGAGCTAAAATCACCCTAAAAACTAAGATAATTAACATTGAATTGACAAAATAATATTTTCTCAAAAACTATTTTCTGAGATTGGACACTAAAGTGAATTGGTCTTGTATGGTGGAGACATAAAACGGGATTTAGAGCCTCTATAACTGGGCTATCTTAATACATGAGAGGTAGACATATAATACAGCTAAAATCACCCTAAAAACTAAGATAATTAACATTGAATTGACAAAATAATATTTTCTCAAAAACTATTTTCTGAGATTGGACACTAAAGTGAATTGGTCTTGTATGGTGGAGACATAAAAACGGGATTTAGAGCCTCTATAACTGGGCTATCTTAATACATGAGAGGTAGACATATAATACAGCTAAAATCACCCTAAAAACTAAGATAATTAACATTGAATTGACAAAATAATATTTTCTCAAAAACTATTTTCTGAGATTGGACACTAAAGTGATTTGGTCTTGTATGGTGGAGACATAAAAACGGGATTTAGAGCCTCTATAACTGGGCTATCTTAATACATGAGAGGTAGACATATAATACAGCTAAAATCACCCTAAAAACTAGGCTAATTAACATTGAATTGACAAAATAATATTTTCTCAAAAACTATTTTCTGAGATTGGACACTAAAGTGATTTGGTCTTGTATGGTGGAGACATAAAAACGGGATTTAGAGCCTCTATAACTGGGCTATCTTAATACATGAGAGGTAGACATATAATACAGCTAAAATCACCCTAAAAACTAGTCTAATTAACATTGAATTGACAAAATAATATTTTCTCAAAAACTATTTTCTGAGATTGGACACTAAAGTGAATTGGTCTTGTATGGTGGAGACACAAAACGGGATTTAGAGCCTCTATAACTGGGCTATCTTAATACATGAGAGGTAGACATATAATAGAGCTAAAATCACCCTAAAAACTAGTCTAATTAACATTGAATTGACAAAATAATATTTTCTCAAAAACTATTTTCTGAGATTGGACACTAAAGTGAATTGGTCTTGTATGGTGGAGACACAAAACGGGATTTAGAGCCTCTATAACTGGGCTATCTTAATACATGAGAGGTAGACATATAATAGAGCTAAAATCACCCTAAAAACTAGGCTAATTAACATTGAATTGACAAAATAATATTTTCTCAAAAACTATTTTCTGAGATTGGACACTAAAGTGAATTGGTCTTGCATGGTGGAGACATAAAAACGGGATTTAGAGCCTCTATAACTGGGCTATCTTAATACAGGAGAGGTAGACATATAATAGAGCTAAAATCACCCTAAAAACTAGGCTAATTAACATTGAATTGACAAAATAATAATTTCTCAAAAACTATTTTCTGAGATTGGACACTAAAGTGATTTGGTCTTGCATGGTGGAGACATAAAACGGGATTTAGAGCCTCTATAACTGGGCTATCTTAATACACGAGAGGTAGACATATAATAGAGCTAAAATCACCCTAAAAACTAGTCTAATTAACATTGAATTGACAAAATAATAATTTCTCAAAAACTATTTTCTGAGATTGGACACTAAAGTGATTTGGTCTTGTATGGTGGAGACATAAAACGGGATTTAGAGCCTCTATAACTGGGCTATCTTAATACACGAGAGGTAGACATATAATAGAGCTAAAATCATCCTAAAAACTAGTCTAATTAACATTGAATTGACAAAATAATAATTTCTCAAAAACTATTTTCTGAGATTGGACACTAAAGTGATTTGGTCTTGTATGGTGGAGACATAAAACGGGATTTAGAGCCTCTATAACTGGGCTATCTTAATACACGAGAGGTAGACATATAATAGAGCTAAAATCACCCTAAAAACTAGTCTAATTAACATTGAATTGACAAAATAATAATTTCTCAAAAACTATTTTCTGAGATTGGACACTAAAGTGATTTGGTCTTGTATGGTGGAGACACAAAACGGGATTTAGAGCCTCTATAACTGGGCTATCTTAATACACGAGAGGTAGACATATAATAGAGCTAAAATCACCCTAAAAACTAGTCTAATTAACATTGAATTGACAAAATAATAATTTCTCAAAAACTATTTTCTGAGATTGGACACTAAAGTGATTTGGTCTTGTATGGTGGAGACACAAAACGGGATTTAGAGCCTCTATAACTGGGCTATCTTAATACACGAGAGGTAGACATATAATAGAGCTAAAATCACCCTAAAAACTAGTCTAATTAACATTGAATTGACAAAATAATAATTTCTCAAAAACTATTTTCTGAGATTGGACACTAAAGTGAATTGGTCTTGTATGGTGGAGACACAAAACGGGATTTAGAGCCTCTATAACTGGGCTATCTTAATACACGAGAGGTAGACATATAATAGAGCTAAAATCACCCTAAAAACTAGTCTAATTAACATTGAATTGACAAAATAATATTTTCTCAAAAACTATTTTCTGAGATTGGACACTAAAGTGAATTGGTCTTGTATGGTGGAGACACAAAACGGGATTTAGAGCCTCTATAACTGGGCTATCTTAATACATGAGAGGTAGACATATAATAGAGCTAAAATCACCCTAAAAACTAGTCTAATTAACATTGAATTGACAAAATAATATTTTCTCAAAAATATTTTCTGAGATTGGACACTAAAGTGAATTGGTCTTGTATGGTGGAGACACAAAACGGGATTTAGAGCCTCTATAACTGGGCTATCTACACGAGAGGTAGACATATAATAGAGCTAAAATCACCCTAAAAACTAGTATAATTAACATTGAATTGACAAAATAATATTTTCTCAAAAACTATTTTCTGAGATTGGACACTAAAGTGAATTGGTCTTGTATGGTGGAGACATAAAACGGGATTTAGAGCCTCTATAACTGGGCTATCTACACGAGAGGTAGACATATAATAGAGCTAAAATCACCCTAAAAACTAAGATAATTAACATTGAATTGACAAAATAATATTTTCTCAAAAACTATTTTCTGAGATTGGACACTAAAGTGAATTGGTCTTGTATGGTGGAGACACAAAACGGGATTTAGAGCCTCTATAACTGGGCTATCTTAATACATGAGAGGTAGACATATAATACAGCTAAAATCACCTTAAAAACTAGTCTAATTTACATTGAATTGACAAAATAATATTTTCTCAAAAACTATTTTCTGAGATTGGACACTAAAGTGATTTGGTCTTGTATGGTGGAGACACAAAACGGGATTTAGAGCCTCTATAACTGGGCTATCTTAATACACGAGAGGTAGACATATAATACAGCTAAAATCACCCTAAAAACTAGTCTAATTAACATTGAATTGACAAAATAATAATTTCTCAAAAACTATTTTCTGAGATTGGACACTAAAGTGATTTGGTCTTGTATGGTGGAGACACAAAACGGGATTTAGAGCCTCTATAACTGGGCTATCTTAATACACGAGAGGTAGACATATAATACAGCTAAAATCACCCTAAAAACTAGTCTAATTAACATTGAATTGACAAAATAATAATTTCTCAAAAACTATTTTCTGAGATTGGACACTAAAGTGATTTGGTCTTGTATGGTGGAGACACAAAACGGGATTTAGAGCCTCTATAACTGGGCTATCTTAATACACGAGAGGTAGACATATAATACAGCTAAAATCACCCTAAAAACTAGTCTAATTAACATTGAATTGACAAAATAATAATTTCTCAAAAACTATTTTCTGAGATTGGACACTAAAGTGATTTGGTCTTGTATGGTGGAGACACAAAACGGGATTTAGAGCCTCTATAACTGGGCTATCTTAATACACGAGAGGTAGACATATAATACAGCTAAAATCACCCTAAAAACTAGTCTAATTAACATTGAATTGACAAAATAATAATTTCTCAAAAACTATTTTCTGAGATTGGACACTAAAGTGATTTGGTCTTGTATGGTGGAGACACAAAACGGGATTTAGAGCCTCTATAACTGGGCTATCTTAATACACGAGAGGTAGACATATAATACAGCTAATTAACATTGAATTGACAAAATAATATTTTCTCAAAAACTATTTTCTGAGATTGGACACTAAAGTGATTTGGTCTTGTATGGTGGAGACACAAAACGGGATTTAGAGCCTCTATAACTGGGCTATCTACACGAGAGGTAGACATATAATACAGCTAAAATCACCCTAAAAACTAGTCTAATTAACATTGAATTGACAAAATAATAATTTTCTCAAAAACTATTTTCTGAGATTGGACACTAAAGTGATTTGGTCTTGTATGGTGGAGACACAAAACGGGATTTAGAGCCTCTATAACTGGGCTATCTTAATACACGAGAGGTAGACATATAATACAGCTAAAATCACCCTAAAAACTAGTCTAATTAACATTGAATTGACAAAATAATATTTTCTCAAAAACTATTTTCTGAGATTGGACACTAAAGTGAATTGGTCTTGTATGGTGGAGACATAAAACGGGATTTAGAGCCTCTATAACTGGGCTATCTACACGAGAGGTAGACATATAATACAGCTAAAATCACCCTAAAAACTAGTCTAATTAACATTGAATTGACAAAATAATATTTTCTCAAAAACTATTTTCTGAGATTGGACACTAAAGTGAATTGGTCTTGTATTGTGGAGACATAAAACGGGATTTAGAGCCTCTATAACTGGGCTATCTACACGAGAGGTAGACATATAATACAGCTAAAATCACCCTAAAAACTAGTCTAATTAACATTGAATTGACAAAATAATATTTTCTCAAAACTATTTTCTGAGATTGGACACTAAAGTGAATTGGTCTTGTATGGTGGAGACATAAAACGGGATTTAGAGCCTCTATAACTGGGCTATCTACACGAGAGGTAGACATATAATACAGCTAAAATCACCCTAAAAACTAGTCTAATTAACATTGAATTGACAAAATAATATTTTCTCAAAAACTATTTTCTGAGATTGGACACTAAAGTGAATTGGTCTTGTATGGTGGAGACACAAAACGGGATTTAGAGCCTCTATAACTGGGCTATCTACACGAGAGGTAGACATATAATACAGCTAAAATCACCCTAAAAACTAGTTTAATTAACATTGAATTGACAAAATAATATTTTCTCAAAAACTATTTTCTGAGTTTGGACACTAAAGTGAATTGGTCTTGTATGGTGGAGACACAAAACGGGATTTAGAGCCTCTATAACTGGGCTATCTACACGAGAGGTAGACATATAATACAGCTAAAATCACCCTAAAAACTAGTCTAATTAACATTGAATTGACAAAATAATATTTTCTCAAAAACTATTTTCTGAGATTGGACACTAAAGTGAATTGGTCTTGTATGGTGGAGACATAAAACGGGATTTAGAGCCTCTATAACTGGGCTATCTACACGAGAGGTAGACATATAATACAGCTAAAATCACCCTAAAAACTAAGATAATTAACATTGAATTGACAAAATAATAATTTCTCAAAAACTATTTTCTGAGATTGGACACTAAAGTGAATTGGTCTTGTATGGTGGAGACACAAAACGGGATTTAGAGCCTCTATAACTGGGCTATCTTAATACACGAGAGGTAGACATATAATAGAGCTAAAATCACCCTAAAAACTAGTCTAATTAACATTGAATTGACAAAATAATAATTTCTCAAAAACTATTTTCTGAGATTGGACACTAAAGTGAATTGGTCTTGTATGGTGGAGACACAAAACGGGATTTAGAGCCTCTATAACTGGGCTATCTTAATACACGAGAGGTAGACATATAATAGAGCTAAAATCACCCTAAAAACTAAGATAATTAACATTGAATTGACAAAATAATATTTTCTCAAAAACTATTTTCTGAGATTGGACACTAAAGTGAATTGGTCTTGTATGGTGGAGACATAAAACGGGATTTAGAGCCTCTATAACTGGGCTATCTACACGAGAGGTAGACATATAATAGAGCTAAAATCACCCTAAAAACTAAGATAATTAACATTGAATTGACAAAATAATATTTTCTCAAAAACTATTTTCTGAGATTGGACACTAAAGTGAATTGGACTTGTATGGTGGAGACATAAAACGGGATTTAGAGCCTCTATAACTGGGCTATCTACACGAGAGGTAGACATAAAATAGAGCTAAAATCACCCTAAAAACTAAGATAATTAACATTGAATTGACAAAATAATATTTTCTCAAAAACTATTTTCTGAGATTGGACACTAAAGTGAATTGGTCTTGTATGGTGGAGACATAAAACGGGATTTAGAGCCTCTATAACTGGGCTATCTACACGAGAGGTAGACATATAATAGAGCTAAAATCACCCTAAAAACTAAGATAATTAACATTGAATTGACAAAATAATAATTTCTCAAAAACTATTTTCTGAGATTGGACACTAAAGTGAATTGGTCTTGTATGGTGGAGACATAAAACGGGATTTTAGAGCCTCTATAACTGGGCTATCTTAATACACGAGAGGTAGACATATAATACAGCTAAAATCACCCTAAAAACTAAGATAATTAACATTGAATTGACAAAATAATAATTTCTCAAAAACTATTTTCTGAGATTGGACACTAAAGTGAATTGGTCTTGTATGGTGGAGACACAAAACGGGATTTAGAGCCTCTATAACTGGGCTATCTTAATACACGAGAGGTAGACATATAATACAGCTAAAATCACCCTAAAAACTAAGATAATTAACATTGAATTGACAAAATAATAATTTCTCAAAAACTATTTTCTGAGATTGGACACTAAAGTGAATTGGTCTTGTATGGTGGAGACATAAAACGGGATTTAGAGCCTCTATAACTGGGCTATCTTAATACACGAGAGGTAGACATATAATAGAGCTAAAATCACCCTAAAAACTAGGCTAATTAACATTGAATTGACAAAATAATAATTTCTCAAAAAACTATTTTCTGAGATTGGACACTAAAGTGAATTGGTCTTGCATGGTGGAGACATAAAAACGGGATTTAGAGCCTCTATAACTGGGCTATCTTAATACACGAGAGGTAGACATATAATAGAGCTAAAATCACCCTAAAAACTAGGCTAATTAACATTGAATTGACAAAATAATATTTTCTCAAAACTATTTTCTGAGATTGGACACTAAAGTGAATTGGTCTTGTATGGTGGAGACATAAAACGGGATTTAGAGCCTCTATAACTGGGCTATCTTAATACACGAGAGGTAGACATATAATAGAGCTAAAATCACCCTAAAAACTAGTCTAATTAACATTGAATTGACAAAATAATATTTTCTCAAAAACTATTTTCTGAGATTGGACACTAAAGTGAATTGGTCTTGTATGGTGGAGACATAAAACGGGATTTAGAGCCTCTATAACTGGGCTATCTTAATACACGAGAGGTAGACATATAATAGAGCTAAAATCACCCTAAAACTAGGCTAATTAACATTGAATTGACAAAATAATAATTTCTCAAAAACTATTTTCTGAGATTGGACACTAAAGTGAATTGGTCTTGTATGGTGGAGACATAAAACGGAATTTAGAGCCTCTATAACTGGGCTATCTTAATACACGAGAGGTAGACATATAATAGAGCTAAAATCACCCTAAAAACTAGTCTAATTAACATTGAATTGACAAAATAATAATTTCTCAAAAACTATTTTCTGAGATTGGACACTAAAGTGAATTGGTCTTGTATGGTGGAGACATAAAACGGAATTTAGAGCCTCTATAACTGGGCTATCTTAATACACGAGAGGTAGACATATAATAGAGCTAAAATCACCCTAAAAACTAGTCTAATTAACATTGAATTGACAAAATAATAATTTCTCAAAAACTATTTTCTGAGATTGGACACTAAAGTGTCCAAGTGTCTCTTGTATGGTGGAGACATAAAACGGAATTTAGAGCCTCTATAACTGGGCTATCTTAATACACGAGAGGTAGACATATAATACAGCTAAAATCACCCTAAAAACTAAGATAATTAACATTGAATTGACAAAATAATAATTTCTCAAAAACTATTTTCTGAGATTGGACACTAAAGTGAATTGGTCTTGTATGGTGGAGACATAAAACGGAATTTAGAGCCTCTATAACTGGGCTATCTTAATACACGAGAGGTAGACATATAATACAGCTAAAATCACCCTAAAAACTAAGATAATTAACATTGAATTGACAAAATAATAATTTCTCAAAAACTATTTTCTGAGATTGGACACTAAAGTGAATTGGTCTTGTATGGTGGAGACATAAAAACGGGATTTAGAGCCTCTATAACTGGGCTATCTACATAGACGAGAGGTAGACATATAATACAGCTAAAATCACCCTAAAAACTAAGATAATTAACATTGAATTGACAAAATAATAATTTCTCAAAAACTATTTTCTGAGATTGGACACTAAAGTGATTTGGTCTTGTATGGTGGAGACATAAAAACGGGATTTAGAGCCTCTATAACTGGGCTATCTACATACACGAGAGGTAGACATATAATAGAGCTAAAATCACCCTAAAAACTAAGATAATTAACATTGAATTGACAAAATAATATTTTCTCAAAAACTATTTTCTGAGATTGGACACTAAAGTGAATTGGTCTTGTATGGTGGAGACATAAAACGGGATTTAGAGCCTCTATAACTGGGCTATCTACACACACGAGAGGTAGACATATAATAGAGCTAAAATCACCCTAAAAACTAGGCTAATTAACATTGAATTGACAAAATAATATTTTCTCAAAAACTATTTTCTGAGATTGGACACTAAAGTGAATTGGTCTTGTATGGTGGAGACATAAAACGGGATTTAGAGCCTCTATAACTGGGCTATCTACACACACGAGAGGTAGACATATAATACAGCTAAAATCACCCTAAAAACTAAGATAATTAACATTGAATTGACAAAATAATATTTTCTCAAAAACTATTTTCTGAGATTGGACACTAAAGTGAATTGGTCTTGTATGGTGGAGACATAAAACGGGATTTAGAGCCTCTATAACTGGGCTATCTACACACACGAGAGGTAGACATATAATACAGCTAAAATCACCCTAAAAACTAAGATAATTAACATTGAATTGACAAAATAATAATTTCTCAAAAACTATTTTCTGAGATTGGACACTAAAGTGAATTGGTCTTGTATGGTGGAGACATAAAACGGGATTTAGAGCCTCTATAACTGGGCTATCTACACACACGAGAGGTAGACATATAATACAGCTAAAATCACCCTAAAAACTAAGATAATTAACATTGAATTGACAAAATAATATTTTCTCAAAAACTATTTTCTGAGATTGGACACTAAAGTGAATTGGTCTTGTATGGTGGAGACATAAAACGGGATTTAGAGCCTCTATAACTGGGCTATCTTAATACATGAGAGGTAGACATATAATACAGCTAAAATCACCCTAAAAACTAAGATAATTAACATTGAATTGACAAAATAATATTTTCTCAAAAACTATTTTCTGAGATTGGACACTAAAGTGAATTGGTCTTGTATGGTGGAGACATAAAACGGGATTTAGAGCCTCTATAACTGGGCTATCTTAATACATGAGAGGTAGACATATAATACAGCTAAAATCACCCTAAAAACTAAGATAATTAACATTGAATTGACAAAATAATATTTTCTCAAAAACTATTTTCTGAGATTGGACACTAAAGTGAATTGGTCTTGTATGGTGGAGACACAAAACGGGATTTAGAGCCTCTATAACTGGGCTATCTACACGAGAGGTAGACATATAATAGAGCTAAAATCACCCTAAAAACTAAGATAATTAACATTGAATTGACAAAATAATATTTTCTCAAAAACTATTTTCTGAGATTGGACACTAAAGTGAATTGGTCTTGTATGGTGGAGACATAAAACGGGATTTAGAGCCTCTATAACTGGGCTATCTTAATACACGAGAGGTAGACATATAATAGAGCTAAAATCACCCTAAAAACTAAGATAATTAACATTGAATTGACAAAATAATATTTTCTCAAAAACTATTTTCTGAGATTGGACACTAAAGTGAATTGGTCTTGTATGGTGGAGACACAAAACGGGATTTAGAGCCTCTATAACTGGGCTATCTACACGAGAGGTAGACATATAATAGAGCTAAAATCACCCTAAAAACTAAGATAATTAACATTGAATTGACAAAATAATATTTTCTCAAAAACTATTTTCTGAGATTGGACACTAAAGTGAATTGGTCTTGTATGGTGGAGACACAAAACGGGATTTAGAGCCTCTATAACTGGGCTATCTACACGAGAGGTAGACATATAATAGAGCTAAAATCACCCTAAAAACTAAGATAATTAACATTGAATTGACAAAATAATATTTTCTCAAAAACTATTTTCTGAGATTGGACACTAAAGTGATTTGGTCTTGTATGGTGGAGACACAAAACGGGATTTAGAGCCTCTATAACTGGGCTATCTACACGAGAGGTAGACATATAATACAGCTAAAATCACCCTAAAAACTAAGATAATTAACATTGAATTGACAAAATAATAATTTCTCAAAAACTATTTTCTGAGATTGGACACTAAAGTGATTTGGTCTTGTATGGTGGAGACACAAAACGGGATTTAGAGCCTCTATAACTGGGCTATCTACACGAGAGGTAGACATATAATACAGCTAAAATCACCCTAAAAACTAAGATAATTAACATTGAATTGACAAAATAATAATTTCTCAAAAACTATTTTCTGAGATTGGACACTAAAGTGATTTGGTCTTGTATGGTGGAGACACAAAACGGGATTTAGAGCCTCTATAACTGGGCTATCTACACGAGAGGTAGACATATAATACAGCTAAAATCACCCTAAAAACTAAGATAATTAACATTGAATTGACAAAATAATAATTTCTCAAAAACTATTTTCTGAGATTGGACACTAAAGTGATTTGGTCTTGTATGGTGGAGACACAAAACGGGATTTAGAGCCTCTATAACTGGGCTATCTACACGAGAGGTAGACATATAATACAGCTAAAATCACCCTAAAAACTAAGATAATTAACATTGAATTGACAAAATAATAATTTCTCAAAAACTATTTTCTGAGATTGGTCTTACTAAAGTGAATTGGTCTTGTATGGTGGAGACATAAAACGGGATTTAGAGCCTCTATAACTGGGCTATCTACACGAGAGGTAGACATATAATACAGCTAAAATCACCCTAAAAACTAAGATAATTAACATTGAATTGACAAAATAATAATTTCTCAAAAACTATTTTCTGAGATTGGTCTTACTAAAGTGAATTGGTCTTGTATGGTGGAGACACAAAACGGGATTTAGAGCCTCTATAACTGGGCTATCTACACGAGAGGTAGACATATAATACAGCTAAAATCACCCTAAAAACTAAGATAATTAACATTGAATTGACAAAATAATATTTTCTCAAAAACTATTTTCTGAGATTGGACACTAAAGTGATTTGGTCTTGTATGGTGGAGACACAAAACGGGATTTAGAGCCTCTATAACTGGGCTATCTACACGAGAGGTAGACATATAATAGAGCTAAAATCACCCTAAAAACTAAGATAATTAACATTGAATTGACAAAATAATAATTTCTCAAAAACTATTTTCTGAGATTGGACACTAAAGTGATTTGGTCTTGTATGGTGGAGACACAAAACGGGATTTAGAGCCTCTATAACTGGGCTATCTACACGAGAGGTAGACATATAATAGAGCTAAAATCACCCTAAAAACTAAGATAATTAACATTGAATTGACAAAATAATAATTTCTCAAAAACTATTTTCTGAGATTGGACACTAAAGTGATTTGGTCTTGTATGGTGGAGACACAAAACGGGATTTAGAGCCTCTATAACTGGGCTATCTACACGAGAGGTAGACATATAATAGAGCTAAAATCACCCTAAAAACTAAGATAATTAACATTGAATTGACAAAATAATAATTTCTCAAAAACTATTTTCTGAGATTGGACACTAAAGTGATTTGGTCTTGTATGGTGGAGACACAAAACGGGATTTAGAGCCTCTATAACTGGGCTATCTACACGAGAGGTAGACATATAATACAGCTAAAATCACCCTAAAAACTAAGATAATTAACATTGAATTGACAAAATAATAATTTCTCAAAAACTATTTTCTGAGATTGGACACTAAAGTGATTTGGTCTTGTATGGTGGAGACACAAAACGGGATTTAGAGCCTCTATAACTGGGCTATCTACACGAGAGGTAGACATATAATACAGCTAAAATCACCCTAAAAACTAAGATAATTAACATTGAATTGACAAAATAATAATTTCTCAAAAACTATTTTCTGAGATTGGACACTAAAGTGATTTGGTCTTGTATGGTGGAGACACAAAACGGGATTTAGAGCCTCTATAACTGGGCTATCTACACGAGAGGTAGACATATAATACAGCTAAAATCACCCTAAAAACTAAGATAATTAACATTGAATTGACAAAATAATAATTTCTCAAAAACTATTTTCTGAGATTGGACACTAAAGTGATTTGGTCTTGTATGGTGGAGACACAAAACGGGATTTAGAGCCTCTATAACTGGGCTATCTACACGAGAGGTAGACATATAATACAGCTAAAATCACCCTAAAAACTAAGATAATTAACATTGAATTGACAAAATAATAATTTCTCAAAAACTATTTTCTGAGATTGGACACTAAAGTGAATTGGTCTTGTATGGTGGAGACACAAAACGGGATTTAGAGCCTCTATAACTGGGCTATCTACACGAGAGGTAGACATATAATACAGCTAAAATCACCCTAAAAACTAAGATAATTAGCATTGAATTGACAAAATAATAATTTCTCAAAAACTATTTTCTGAGATTGGACACTAAAGTGAATTGGTCTTGTATGGTGGAGACACAAAACGGGATTTAGAGCCTCTATAACTGGGCTATCTACACGAGAGGTAGACATATAATACAGCTAAAATCACCCTAAAAACTAAGATAATTAACATTGAATTGACAAAATAATAATTTCTCAAAAACTATTTTCTGAGATTGGACACTAAAGTGAATTGGTCTTGTATGGTGGAGACACAAAACGGGATTTAGAGCCTCTATAACTGGGCTATCTACACGAGAGGTAGACATATAATACAGCTAAAATCACCCTAAAAACTAAGATAATTAACATTGAATTGACAAAATAATAATTTCTCAAAAACTATTTTCTGAGATTGGACACTAAAGTGAATTGGTCTTGTATGGTGGAGACACAAAACGGGATTTAGAGCCTCTATAACTGGGCTATCTACACGAGAGGTAGACATATAATAGAGCTAAAATCACCCTAAAAACTAAGATAATTAACATTGAATTGACAAAATAATATTTTCTCAAAAACTATTTTCTGAGATTGGACACTAAAGTGAATTGGTCTTGTATGGTGGAGACATAAAACGGGATTTAGAGCCTCTATAACTGGGCTATCTACACGAGAGGTAGACATATAATAGAGCTAAAATCACCCTAAAAACTAAGATAATTAACATTGAATTGACAAAATAATATTTTCTCAAAAACTATTTTCTGAGATTGGACACTAAAGTGAATTGGTCTTGTATGGTGGAGACATAAAACGGGATTTAGAGCCTCTATAACTTGGCTATCTACACGAGAGGTAGACATATAATAGAGCTAAAATCACCCTAAATACTAAGATAATTAACATTGAATTGACAAAATAATATTTTCTCAAAAACTATTTTCTGAGATTGGACACTAAAGTGAATTGGTCTTGTATGGTGGAGACATAAAACGGGATTTAGAGCCTCTATAACTGGGCTATCTACACGAGAGGTAGACATATAATAGAGCTAAAATCACCCTAAAAACTAAGATAATTAACATTGAATTGACAAAATAATATTTTCTCAAAAACTATTTTCTGAGATTGGACACTAAAGTGAATTGGTCTTGTATGGTGGAGACATAAAAACGGGATTTAGAGCCTCTATAACTGGGCTATCTTAATACATGAGAGGTAGACATATAATACAGCTAAAATCACCCTAAAAACTAAGATAATTAACATTGAATTGACAAAATAATATTTTCTCAAAAACTATTTTCTGAGATTGGACACTAAAGTGATTTGGTCTTGTATGGTGGAGACATAAAAACGGGATTTAGAGCCTCTATAACTGGGCTATCTTAATACATGAGAGGTAGACATATAATACAGCTAAAATCACCCTAAAAACTAAGATAATTAACATTGAATTGACAAAATAATATTTTCTCAAAAACTATTTTCTGAGATTGGACACTAAAGTGATTTGGTCTTGTATGGTGGAGACATAAAAACGGGATTTAGAGCCTCTATAACTGGGCTACCTTAATACATGAGAGGTAGACATATAATACAGCTAAAATCACCCTAAAAACTAGGCTAATTAACATTGAATTGACAAAATAATATTTTCTCAAAAACTATTTTCTGAGATTGGACACTAAAGTGATTTGGTCTTGTATGGTGGAGACATAAAAACGGGATTTAGAGCCTCTATAACTGGGCTATCTTAATACATGAGAGGTAGACATATAATACAGCTAAAATCACCCTAAAAACTAGTCTAATTAACATTGAATTGACAAAATAATATTTTCTCAAAAACTATTTTCTGAGATTGGACACTAAAGTGAATTGGTCTTGTATGGTGGAGACACAAAACGGGATTTAGAGCCTCTATAACTGGGCTATCTTAATACATGAGAGGTAGACATATAATAGAGCTAAAATCACCCTAAAAACTAGGCTAATTAACATTGAATTGACAAAATAATATTTTCTCAAAAACTATTTTCTGAGATTGGACACTAAAGTGAATTGGTCTTGCATGGTGGAGACATAAAAACGGGATTTAGAGCCTCTATAACTGGGCTATCTTAATACAGGAGAGGTAGACATATAATAGAGCTAAAATCACCCTAAAAACTAGGCTAATTAACATTGAATTGACAAAATAATAATTTCTCAAAAACTATTTTCTGAGATTGGACACTAAAGTGATTTGGTCTTGCATGGTGGAGACATAAAACGGGATTTAGAGCCTCTATAACTGGGCTATCTTAATACACGAGAGGTAGACATATAATAGAGCTAAAATCACCCTAAAAACTAGTCTAATTAACATTGAATTGACAAAATAATAATTTCTCAAAAACTATTTTCTGAGATTGGACACTAAAGTGATTTGGTCTTGTATGGTGGAGACATAAAACGGGATTTAGAGCCTCTATAACTGGGCTATCTTAATACACGAGAGGTAGACATATAATAGAGCTAAAATCACCCTAAAAACTAGTCTAATTAACATTGAATTGACAAAATAATAATTTCTCAAAAACTATTTTCTGAGATTGGACACTAAAGTGATTTGGTCTTGTATGGTGGAGACATAAAACGGGATTTAGAGCCTCTATAACTGGGCTATCTTAATACACGAGAGGTAGACATATAATAGAGCTAAAATCACCCTAAAAACTAGTCTAATTAACATTGAATTGACAAAATAATAATTTCTCAAAAACTATTTTCTGAGATTGGACACTAAAGTGATTTGGTCTTGTATGGTGGAGACACAAAACGGGATTTAGAGCCTCTATAACTGGGCTATCTTAATACACGAGAGGTAGACATATAATAGAGCTAAAATCACCCTAAAAACTAGTCTAATTAACATTGAATTGACAAAATAATAATTTCTCAAAAACTATTTTCTGAGATTGGACACTAAAGTGATTTGGTCTTGTATGGTGGAGACACAAAACGGGATTTAGAGCCTCTATAACTGGGCTATCTTAATACACGAGAGGTAGACATATAATAGAGCTAAAATCACCCTAAAAACTAGTCTAATTAACATTGAATTGACAAAATAATAATTTCTCAAAAACTATTTTCTGAGATTGGACACTAAAGTGAATTGGTCTTGTATGGTGGAGACACAAAACGGGATTTAGAGCCTCTATAACTGGGCTATCTTAATACACGAGAGGTAGACATATAATAGAGCTAAAATCACCCTAAAAACTAGTCTAATTAACATTGAATTGACAAAATAATATTTTCTCAAAAACTATTTTCTGAGATTGGACACTAAAGTGAATTGGTCTTGTATGGTGGAGACACAAAACGGGATTTAGAGCCTCTATAACTGGGCTATCTTAATACATGAGAGGTAGACATATAATAGAGCTAAAATCACCCTAAAAACTAGTCTAATTAACATTGAATTGACAAAATAATATTTTCTCAAAAACTATTTTCTGAGATTGGACACTAAAGTGAATTGGTCTTGTATGGTGGAGACACAAAACGGGGTTTAGAGCCTCTATAACTGGGCTATCTACACGAGAGGTAGACATATAATAGAGCTAAAATCACCCTAAAAACTAAGATAATTAACATTGAATTGACAAAATAATATTTTCTCAAAAACTATTTTCTGAGATTGGACACTAAAGTGAATTGGTCTTGTATGGTGGAGACATAAAACGGGATTTAGAGCCTCTATAACTGGGCTATCTACACGAGAGGTAGACATATAATAGAGCTAAAATCACCCTAAAAACTAAGATAATTAACATTGAATTGACAAAATAATATTTTCTCAAAAACTATTTTCTGAGATTGGACACTAAAGTGAATTGGTCTTGTATGGTGGAGACACAAAACGGGATTTAGAGCCTCTATAACTGGGCTATCTTAATACATGAGAGGTAGACATATAATACAGCTAAAATCACCTTAAAAACTAGTCTAATTTACATTGAATTGACAAAATAATATTTTCTCAAAAACTATTTTCTGAGATTGGACACAAAAGTGATTTGGTCTTGTATGGTGGAGACACAAAACGGGATTTAGAGCCTCTATAACTGGGCTATCTTAATACACGAGAGGTAGACATATAATACAGCTAAAATCACCCTAAAAACTAGTCTAATTAACATTGAATTGACAAAATAATAATTTCTCAAAAACTATTTTCTGAGATTGGACACTAAAGTGATTTGGTCTTGTATGGTGGAGACACAAAACGGGATTTAGAGCCTCTATAACTGGGCTATCTTAATACACGAGAGGTAGACATATAATACAGCTAAAATCACCCTAAAAACTAGTCTAATTAACATTGAATTGACAAAATAATAATTTCTCAAAAACTATTTTCTGAGATTGGACACTAAAGTGATTTGGTCTTGTATGGTGGAGACACAAAACGGGATTTAGAGACTCTATAACTGGGCTATCTTAATACACGAGAGGTAGACATATAATACAGCTAAAATCACCCTAAAAACTAGTCTAATTAACATTGAATTGACAAAATAATAATTTCTCAAAAACTATTTTCTGAGATTGGACACTAAAGTGATTTGGTCTTGTATGGTGGAGACACAAAACGGGATTTAGAGCCTCTATAACTGGGCTATCTTAATACACGAGAGGTAGACATATAATACAGCTAAAATCACCCTAAAAACTAGTCTAATTAACATTGAATTGACAAAATAATAATTTCTCAAAAACTATTTTCTGAGATTGGACACTAAAGTGATTTGGTCTTGTATGGTGGAGACACAAAACGGGATTTAGAGCCTCTATAACTGGGCTATCTTAATACACGAGAGGTAGACATATAATACAGCTAATTAACATTGAATTGACAAAATAATATTTTCTCAAAAACTATTTTCTGAGATTGGACACTAAAGTGATTTGGTCTTGTATGGTGGAGACACAAAACGGGATTTAGAGCCTCTATAACTGGGCTATCTACACGAGAGGTAGACATATAATACAGCTAAAATCACCCTAAAAACTAGTCTAATTAACATTGAATTGACAAAATAATAATTTCTCAAAAACTATTTTCTGAGATTGGACACTAAAGTGATTTGGTCTTGTATGGTGGAGACACAAAACGGGATTTAGAGCCTCTATAACTGGGCTATCTTAATACACGAGAGGTAGACATATAATACAGCTAAAATCACCCTAAAAACTAGTCTAATTAACATTGAATTGACAAAATAATATTTTCTCAAAAACTATTTTCTGAGATTGGACACTAAAGTGAATTGGTCTTGTATGGTGGAGACATAAAACGGGATTTAGAGCCTCTATAACTGGGCTATCTACACGAGAGGTAGACATATAATACAGCTAAAATCACCCTAAAAACTAGTCTAATTAACATTGAATTGACAAAATAATATTTTTTCAAAAACTATTTTCTGAGATTGGACACTAAAGTGAATTGGTCTTGTATGGTGGAGACATAAAACGGGATTTAGAGCCTCTATAACTGGGCTATCTACACGAGAGGTAGACATATAATACAGCTAAAATCACCCTAAAAACTAGTCTAATTAACATTGAATTGACAAAATAATATTTTCTCAAAAACTATTTTCTGAGATTGGACACTAAAGTGAATTGGTCTTGTATGGTGGAGACATAAAACGGGATTTAGAGCCTCTATAACTGGGCTATCTACACGAGAGGTAGACATATAATACAGCTAAAATCACCCTAAAAACTAGTCTAATTAACATTGAATTGACAAAATAATATTTTCTCAAAAAACTATTTTCTGAGATTGGACACTAAAGTGAATTGGTCTTGTATGGTGGAGACACAAAACGGGATTTAGAGCCTCTATAACTGGGCTATCTACACGAGAGGTAGACATATAATACAGCTAAAATCACCCTAAAAACTAGTTTAATTAACATTGAATTGACAAAATAATATTTTCTCAAAAACTATTTTCTGAGTTTGGACACTAAAGTGAATTGGTCTTGTATGGTGGAGACACAAAACGGGATTTAGAGCCTCTATAACTGGGCTATCTACACGAGAGGTAGACATATAATACAGCTAAAATCACCCTAAAAACTAGTCTAATTAACATTGAATTGACAAAATAATATTTTCTCAAAAACTATTTTCTGAGATTGGACACTAAAGTGAATTGGTCTTGTATGGTGGAGATATAAAACGGGATTTAGAGCCTCTATAACTGGGCTATCTACACGAGAGGTAGACATATAATACAGCTAAAATCACCCTAAAAACTAGTCTAATTAACATTGAATTGACAAAATAATATTTTCTCAAAAACTATTTTCTGAGATTGGACACTAAAGTGAATTGGTCTTGTATGGTGGAGACATAAAACGGGATTTAGAGCCTCTATAACTGGGCTATCTACACGAGAGGTAGACATATAATACAGCTAAAATCACCCTAAAAACTAGTTTAATTAACATTGAATTGACAAAATAATATTTTCTCAAAAACTATTTTCTGAGATTGGACACTAAAGTGAATTGGTCTTGTATGGTGGAGACACAAAACGGGATTTAGAGCCTCTATAACTGGGCTATCTTAATACACGAGAGGTAGACATATAATAGAGCTAAAATCACCCTAAAAACTAGTTTAATTAACATTGAATTGACAAAATAATATTTTCTCAAAAACTATTTTCTGAGATTGGACACTAAAGTGAATTGGTCTTGTATGGTGGAGACACAAAACGGGATTTAGAGCCTCTATAACTGGGCTATCTTAATACACGAGAGGTAGACATATAATAGAGCTAAAATCACCCTAAAAACTAGTTTAATTAACATTGAATTGACAAAATAATATTTTCTCAAAAACTATTTTCTGAGATTGGACACTAAAGTGAATTGGTCTTGTATGGTGGAGACACAAAACGGGATTTAGAGCCTCTATAACTGGGCTATCTTAATACACGAGAGGTAGACATATAATAGAGCTAAAATAGCCCAGTTATAGAGGCTCTAAATCCCGTTTTGTGTCTCCACCATACAAGACCAAATCACTTTAGTGTCCAATCTCAGAAAATAGTTTTTGAGAAATTATTATTTTGTCAATTCAATGTTAATTATCTTAGTTTTTAGGGTGATTTTAGCTGTATTATATGTCTACCTCTCATGTATTAAGATAGCCCAGTTATAGAGGCTCTAAATCCCGTTTTGTGTCTCCACCGTGTAGATAGCCCAGTTATAGAGGCTCTAAATCCCGTTTATATTATTTTGTCAATTCAATGTTAATTATCTTTGTTTTTAGGGTGATTTTAGCTGTGTTATATGTCTACCTCTCGTGTAGATAGCCCAGTTATAGAGGCTCTAAATCCCGTTTATATTATTTTGTCAATTCAATGTTAATTATCTTAGTTTTTAGGGTGATTTTAGCTCTATTATATGTCTACCTCTCGTGGAGATAGCCCAGTTATAGAGGCTCTAAATCCCGTTTTGTGTCTCCACCATACAAGACCAAATCACTTTAGTGTCCAATCTCAGAAAATAGTTTTTGAGAAATTATTATTTTGTCAATTCAATGTTAATTATCTTAGTTTTTAGGGTGATTTTAGCTGTATTATATGTCCACCTCTCATGTATTAAGATAGCCCAGTTATAGAGGCTCTAAATCCCGTTTTGTGTCTCCACCATACAAGACCAAATCACTTTAGTGTCCAATCTCAGAAAATAGTTTTTGAGAAATTATTATTTTGTCAATTCAATGTTAATTATCTTAGTTTTTAGGGTGATTTTAGCTGTATTATATGTCCACCTCTCATGTATTAAGATAGCCCAGTTATAGAGGCTCTAAATCCCGTTTTGTGTCTCCACCATACAAGACCAAATCACTTTAGTGTCCAATCTCAGAAAATAGTTTTTGAGAAATTATTATTTTGTCAATTCAATGTTAATTATCTTAGTTTTTAGGGTGATTTTAGCTGTATTATATGTCCACCTCTCATGTATTAAGATAGCCCAGTTATAGAGGCTCTAAATCCCGTTTTGTGTCTCCACCATACAAGACCAAATCACTTTAGTGTCCAATCTCAGAAAATAGTTTTTGAGAAATTATTATTTTGTCAATTCAATGTTAATTATCTTAGTTTTTAGGGTGATTTTAGCTGTATTATATGTCCACCTCTCATGTATTAAGATAGCCCAGTTATAGAGGCTCTAAATCCCGTTTTGTGTCTCCACCATACAAGACCAAATCACTTTAGTGTCCAATCTCAGAAAATAGTTTTTGAGAAATTATTATTTTGTCAATTCAATGTTAATTATCTTAGTTTTTAGGGTGATTTTAGCTCTATTATATGTCTACCTCTCATGTATTAAGATAGCCCAGTTATAGAGGCTCTAAATCCCGTTTTGTGTCTCCACCATACAAGACCAATTCACTTTAGTGTCCAATCTCAGAAAATAGTTTTTGAGAAATTATTATTTTGTCAATTCAATGTTAATTATCTTAGTTTTTAGGGTGATTTTAGCTCTAATTATATGTCTACCTCTCATGTATTAAGATAGCCCAGTTATAGAGGCTCTAAATCCCGTTTTGTGTCTCCACCATACAAGACCAAATCACTTTAGTGTCCAATCTCAGAAAATAGTTTTTGAGAAATTATTATTTTGTCAATTCAATGTTAATTATCTTAGTTTTTAGGGTGATTTTAGCTGTATTATATGTCTACCTCTCATGTATTAAGATAGCCCAGTTATAGAGGCTCTAAATCCCGTTTTGTGTCTCCACCATACAAGACCAAATCACTTTAGTGTCCAATCTCAGAAAATAGTTTTTGAGAAATTATTATTTTGTCAATTCAATGTTAATTATCTTAGTTTTTAGGGTGATTTTAGCTGTATTATATGTCTACCTCTCATGTATTAAGATAGCCCAGTTATAGAGGCTCTAAATCCCGTTTTGTGTCTCCACCATACAAGACCAAATCACTTTAGTGTCCAATCTCAGAAAATAGTTTTTGAGAAATTATTATTTTGTCAATTCAATGTTAATTATCTTAGTTTTTAGGGTGATTTTAGCTGTATTATATGTCTACCTCTCATGTATTAAGATAGCCCAGTTATAGAGGCTCTAAATCCCGTTTTGTGTCTCCACCATACAAGACCAAATCACTTTAGTGTCCAATCTCAGAAAATAGTTTTTGAGAAATTATTATTTTGTCAATTCAATGTTAATTATCTTAGTTTTTAGGGTGATTTTAGCTGTATTATATGTCTACCTCTCGTGTAGATAGCCCAGTTATAGAGGCTCTAAATCCCGTTTTGTGTCTCCACCATACAAGACCAATTCACTTTAGTGTCCAATCTCAGAAAATAGTTTTTGAGAAATTATTATTTTGTCAATTCAATGTTAATTATCTTAG
>JBAKBP010032087.1:0-7500 GCA_037953745.1 Lithodes maja
GTGGTTAAGGCCCCATTAATTGCTCTTTCCTTTCACATATGCATAGCCTACGTGAGTTGCAGTTGTGATGTGTGTACATGCTTAGATTGATATGCATGATTCGAAGTTGCATAATAAATCGTAGGCAGTGTCCACCATTCTTTAACTGTCTTCGTGGCGCAATGCATAAGGTGTTGATTTTCTGTGTGAGCGTCCTGGGTTCGAATCCACGGACTGCCACATGTGTGTTAAATTTCATTAATTGATTTTAGGAGTAGAGTTGGTTGTTGGATAGAACATAATAATTACTGCTTCATCTGTTTTGTGGTCAGAGGACATGAAGTTTTTATAGAATATTTTGATGTCCTCGGGGCTGGTGGTGTTGGGGGCTTCGTTGTTATACCATTTTTCTATATGTTTCTTGATGGTTTTGTCAACATCAGAGTTGGAGTAGCCGTTACCAAAAAAATACGCCGACCCCCCGCTCCCTGGATCACTGGTGAAATCCACGTAGCCATGAAAGCCAG
Organism: Lithodes maja; assembly: GCA_037953745.1. Classification (NCBI taxonomy): domain Eukaryota; kingdom Metazoa; phylum Arthropoda; class Malacostraca; order Decapoda; family Lithodidae; genus Lithodes; species Lithodes maja. The sequence continues at coordinate 507 of JBAKBP010032087.1, forward strand.
AAACGATGCCCAGAATCTCCTAAAGCCGACCGACTCAATCCAATACTGCAAAAACAATATACAGATTTAAAGAAGCAAGTTAAAATACTATTCAATAATACAAAGAGAGAGTATTACCACAACAAGCTAATTCATTCTTAAAATGATATTGCCTCAACCTGGAAAATCGTTAAAGACATAATTCCCTCAACCACAACCAAATCCAACACATTCTCAATAGAAAATGAAAAATGCAAAGCAGAAAATGTCAATACTTTTTTTTGCAAACGTAGGGTAAAACACGTTTGAAAATACCCAACACTCGCTACATGAAAGTGAAACACAAGTAAACAACCTCGTCCCCCACTTCCGACCCCAACTCGTAGACACAAACACGATAATTTTAACCATTAAACATCTCCATTAATCTAAATCCTTCGGCTCAGACAAGATCTCCCTCCGTTTTATCAAGGACTCGCTTTATGCTATTGCCTTCCACTTAACTTGTATCATAAACACTTCTATCACCACAGGTTTCTTTCCAACGCTATGGAAACATGCAATAGTTACCCCTCTATATATAAATGCAATAGTTACCCCTCTATATATAAATGCAATAGTTACCCCTCTATATATAAATGGAGACAAAAACGACACCAGCCACTATCGTCCCATCTCCCCTCTCCCAATATTCTCAAAAATTCTCGAAAAGGTCCATCAACACAGCTTATAGTATTCCTAGAGTCTAACAAACTTCTATCTAACAACCAACATGGCTTTCGACCCAAACTCGAGCAGTGAGTTCACTGCTCAATAGGTGGCGTTCTGAGAGTGAGGGTCTGAGTCTGGAGGGTGAGACGGTGAAGCACTTGAGCGAAGCAACCGGCCGCTTCAGAGATGGAGCTGCTTCGAGCCATGATGGTTGCTTCACATGTCTCACTCCCCAGACTGGAACAAGACCTCACGGGCTTCACCGTGTTGAGCGGTGGAATGTACAGGCTCTCAGCCTATGCCCGAGAGGGAGTAGTTGGAATATATAAAAAAAAAAAAAAAAAAAAAAAAAAAAAAAACTATCCACCGAAACAGCTCTCACTATTATCACTAACAAAATATACAACATGGACAATACAAGAATTTCTCTATTAACCCTATGTGATCTCTCCAAGACTTTCGATAGCATTAGTCACACTACTCTACTACAGATACTTAAAAAAATCAACGTAGACACTTTTTGGTTTAATAGCTATTTAGATTCGAGAACACAATCAGTCCGGTTAAATAATACTGTCTCCTCAAAATTAACCGTGAAATTTGGAGCTCCACAAGGCACAATGTTAGGCCCCTTCTGATTCATTATCCTCGTAAATGACATGGCAGAAAAGATAAATGAAGAAATAAATGATTGTACACTTGTACAGTACGCCGACGACACTCAGTATCTCCACAGTGCCTCGGTAAATGAGCTCGACACTCTCGTTAACAAAGCAGAGATAACCCCCAAAAACGCAAGGCTCTATTTTCTTAAAAACGGGCTTAAGATGAACGACAATAAAACGCAATGCATCTTCATAGGCAACCGCCAATTACTCTCTAATATACCAAGCGACACTGAAATAAAACTACACAACACCACAATCAAGCCCACCACATGATTATGTAAAAAACCTTGGTGTATACATAAACAAATATATGGCGTTCGACAAACATAATAGTGAAATTAGCAAAAAAACAATGGGCACCCTTATGTATTTAAATAGGATCAAAGACATTTTTGACATAGGAACCCGGAAGATTATAGTACAATCTCTCGTGCTAAGCATTTTAAACTATTGTAGTACAATATGGTGGAATACGAGCGCTACCCTACTAACGGGCATTCAAAAACTGCAGAATTTTGCAGCCAAAATTATAGACGGAAAGGCAAAAAAGTACGACCACGTCACCCATATTATAAACAATTTAAAATGGTTAACCATTAAAGAAAAAATTACCCATGACGAGTAGCTAGCTATAAATATCTGAACAATTAAATTTTATACCCAGACTACCTATTAAACCTGTCAAATATAAATGACGTAACCACCAGTATTACAAGGCAACAAAATAACCTTTTTGTCCAGAAAGTTTATAGAGAAATATTTATTTTTCTTCTATATTCCAACTACTCCCTCTCGGGCATAGGCTGATAGCCTTTACACTCTACCGCTGAACACGATGAGGCCCGTGAGGTCTTGTTCCAGTCTAGGGAGTGAGCCATGCGAAGCACCTATTCACGGCTCGAACCCAACTCCATCTCTGAAGCTGCTTCGCCTCTGCGCTTCACAGTCTCACTGCCCAGGCTCGGACCCTCACTCTCATAACGCCACCTATTGAGCAATTAACTCACTAGGCATTGCCCCCCTGTAGCATATTTTGAATATGGGAATATTCATACAGTGCTATTTAAGCAGGGAACAATGAGGGTATTTTGGTTTGGCATTTCGGTGTGCTGTGGTAATGCACTGAAACTAGGTACAGCACAAATTCCATCCCAATATTATCTTCCCATTGACATATTGGGATTCGAACCCGGGTCCATTGGATTACCAGTCCACTGGCAAGACCACTCTGCCACACCTCCCCTAGATCTATCACAGTAAAAGGACCCAAAATTTGGAATGAACTCTCACCTTATGTCAAAGAAGCTAACTCCTTACATACCTTTAAATTAAGACTACATATTGAACAAGATACTACTCTTTCTATTGTTGCTGACATGATAAGTATTATTATCACTGCTATGTATTTTTATTATAATTATTATTATGATTATTAATGTTATCAACTCTGCGTAAGCAGAGTGGTATCGCCCCCCGTATAGTGGTACAGTCTACGACAGAACTTGTTGTCATGGCCTGAGGCAATGTGTTAGTTCACTTATCTTTTAATAGATGGCCCTTTAATCGCTTCTAATAAAAGGGGGCGGGGTGGGTATAGAAGTTGGAAGGAGGAGGAGTCAAACGTGTGTGTGTGTGTGTGTGTGTTCTAGAACAGCACTCAGAATAACTTTATTTTAACATAACACACAGGCTATATTATTAGACTAGCCCATGCCGGATCACAAATAAGTAACAAACATCAGGTGTTGCGTTGTTTATGAAATTTAATATACAGACAATCAAGTTTCTATCCGGCCTAGGTCATTTTCTTGTCTGTGTACCTTAGAGCCTAGCACTGTGTTGGCGTGAGGGCGTTGGCCTAGTCCACCCAGCACTGTGCTGGCTCGTTAGCTTTTGACTTAGGAGGGTCGCCAGGAGAGAACCAGGTACACGAGACCTGGATCTCTCAAGAGAGCACCCCGTCATTTAATGTAACTAGGCGCACAGACTTGAGAACGACACTAGGCTACCGAGCAGGTGGCTCGGCCCAGGTAGCTTAGCCTACGACTCCCCTGCTAGACTTCGTCCACCTGGCAGACCCCCGATTAGGGTTTATAATCTCATTGTGTATATATGTGCAGCATTATTGCTCCTTATGTTTATAGTAAGTCGTGATTGTTGCTGAGAGACCCAACCAGAGCAGGCTAGTGTCTGGTGGGAGAAAGCACATGTTTTTGTGGTTAGAGTTTAGACTGCCGACTGTTTTATAATTACACCTGTGCCAGATAACACTGTATGTCCCTACACTATATATGTTCCCACAGTAATAATACACAGATCAGAATCCGATACGTACTTCTTAGTTGCATCTGACTTTTGCAGAAGATTCTGGCATGATGCTTTAGGACTTTCTTTGTTTCACTTTCTTTCAGAAAGGAGTGACAGTTTACTGATTATTTAACGTAACGTTAATTATCCTTCTTCTAGTTTGCTATTAAATCGTTGCTGCGATTTAATTACGCTATCTATCTTTTTCCTTGTATACCTTAATAAAGTAATCGTATGTTGTATGAGTATAGGCTGCATCAGTGATCATCAACCTATAGTGTGCACCTTTTACTGAGTCATAGGATACCTCGTTGTCCAGGCACGACTCAGGGCGGTATAGGTGTTTTGTTCTCCAGTGGTTAAGGCAGGGGTTGGAACTAGTGTTACCGTTGTTGCATTTAGCCTTATTAGTCCAATGATGAAGAGCCCCGTGTCTTGCAGAACCTGGATCGTAACACAGTTTACCTTCAATTGGCCTTACCTTTGAAGCAACACAGGCTTTGAAAATATTCAGGTTATCAAGATCAGGAACGGTGGACTTGGCATCCTTTAGATAATTGCTTCTGATGCCCAAGAGACGACACTGATGACGCATGTCCTGTACTCTTTGCTGCATTATCTCAGCCACAGACAAGGGAACCTATACAAACAATTATGATTAGTCCAAGTATATGATAGAACGCTTTTACAAAAGAGGTCAGTTACTTGCCGTAAGTAGAGGCAAGCAAGCAGCTATATATTTAGCTAGCTATGAGTAACTAATTAGGATTTATCCAAGAATTCTTTCTTACAGCTCCTAGAATCCGTTAAACCGTGTATTAAATAGCTATTTTTTTTTCTATGTGAATGAGGGAGACAAAAGGCATAACTGCCTACAACGAGTGCCTCCCCCAGATTTCAAAGAGTGACAGGGCCGAAATCAAGGGACGTTCGAACTAAAATGCCTGGACACACGGAATTTGAAGCAATTTAAGTCATAGGAAGAGGGAAAGACTGATTCTGGGATAGAGTTCCAGAGCTCAGCAGTTGAATAGAAGAAAGTCTGAAAATAGCGTTTCACTCTTGGGTTGGAGAGTTGCACAGAGTAGGGGTGGGATTGAGTAGCAAGGCGGGTGCTACGTACCCTATGTAGAGGAGGTGGTATACACTGGGAAAGCTCGGTGGAACACTGATTATTGTAGTAGCGATAGAATAGTGAGAGATGCAACATTGCGGCGAAGAGAGAAAGATTGCAGAGAATTGGTGAGTGGACGGGAGTTAATGATACGAAAAGCTTTCCTTTCTACTTTATCTAGGAGTGCGGTGTGAGAGGATCCTCCCCACACATGAGAACAATACTCCATACAAGGAAGCACTGTGCCCCTGTACAGAGCAAGTAGCTGTGCAGGGGTAAAGAACCCCTTGAGGCGGTTGAGCACACCCAGCTTCTGGGAAGCTGCCTTAGCGAGATTGGTAATATGATCTTTCCAAGTGAGAGCAGAAGAAAAAGAGACACCGAGAACATTGAGGGAAGATGAAGGGATGATTTTTGTATTGTTGAAGAATAAGGGATAGTCCTCAGAAGGTTCTTGACGGCTAGTAAGATGGATAAATTGAGTTTTGGAAGCATTAAATGTAACAAGGTTTGCTAGCTCACCTCTACTTGTGGCTAGTAACCCGAATTGTGTAAACATATCCTTATTCGATATTCTTACATTGGGTAGTGTGGACATATCAGAGCGCAACCTGATGTGTGCCGCATTACAATGGAATACACTATACCACTTTCAATATTGAGCAATGTCATATTTTATTTTAATTACATACTGTACAAATGATCTTGAATTTAGAATTCAACATGTTAGAGAACTATTCCATATAAATTCTATATTGTCATAATATACAGTAATTAATGATTTCATCATTTTGATATAGTTAGTTGATTGTTTATCCAACGCCACATAGGGAGTCATATATGAAAGGCTTAAGCCAATATAAATTATATGCATTTTCACTATAGAATTTTATACAGGCCGCTTTCCAGTTTGACTTCCCTCCTTGCTTACTTTGGTTCAAAACTCATCATAAAACTCAGATAAAGAGATGATCAATTTCCCATAACTTAGCAGTTCAAGGGTTACCAGGATTACTTAAAATAACAATGCACATATACAAGAAAAGATAGTTCTCAATACATACAATATCATTATTATTAGTAGTAGTAGTAGTTTTAGTAGGATTATCTGGATAATTGTCAATTGTTTACATTGTGATGCTTTATGTTGATTTGCATTTGATTATTTATTTGTTGGAATGGGTCATAAACTGTTTGTGGTGTTTCTTTTCCTCCTGACCTTTCTTGGAAAGATCATATTACCACTCTTGCTAAAACAGCTTCCCAGAAGTTAAGTCTGCTCATCCGTTTCTGTGTCGTTTTTTGCCCCCGCAAAGCTTCTTGCTCTGTTTAGGGGCTTCCAAATATATGCCCTCGACCCAAACCTTTTTTTTGCCAAGACCAATTTTGGTAATAACCTCTGTATAATGTTTACCAGAGAGTTTGGGACGATCGTAGTCATGTTGGCACCATACGTATGAGGTGGGATATCCGTGGGACCATGAAGGTGCCATCCATTAGTATTGAAGAAACCCAAGTAACTAGCTTAAAGAAAACATACAATACAAAATATACATTTGCTACAGTGACACCCATTATCATATGTCCTCAAACAACTTGCCTGACCAAGACCGTCCTCCTACTCACCGTGTGCTGGATGGGGTCACTCTGTTGGAATGCTAGATGAGGCCCACTGCCTGTCTTTATGCAAGCTGGGAGGGGCAGCCCAGTGGTGGTGGACTGGTTGAGGCTTAGTCATGTACGCCAAGAATTGCCGCATTCCCAGCCAGTCAATATGATAGGCTTGTTGTTCTAATTGCAATAACAGTACTGCAATAATGATTCAGTATTTATCATTGCAAATACAATACAACAACTAGCCTAATTATATTGATTGGGTAGAATTACAGCAACACTTTAGAATGATATTAAACAATGATGGCGTTTGTCTATGATTACGGGACTTAATCATAGAAAGAACATTAATGCCCCTTTCCCACTGGTGAGACAAGTCACGATTTTCGTCGCCGACACCAATAAATTGGCACATTCGTAACATGTCTCAACACCTCTCATAAAAGATCGTTTGACCCTCAAGACCTCGCAAGGGCCTTCGCGGATCGTCGCAAATGTCCGGACAGTTCAAAATTTGGGACGAGGACTCACGAGGGTTGGTTGCCCTCGCAAGCATCGTCGAGCATCGCCGAGGGATCTGCGAGGGTTTCTGCGATCATCT
>JBAKBP010032087.1:12500-23613 GCA_037953745.1 Lithodes maja
GTGCCGGGACTACCTCGCGTCCCACAAGATTGTGTATTGCCCCCGCTCAGCATCACAAATCGCAGCCAACCGGATGCACGGACTGAAGCAGTGCCACGTCTGCAAACACACAACAAGGAGGGTCCAAGTCAGGAAGGAAAGCTCGGTCATGTGTAGTCAGTGTAATGTGGGACTCTGCATTTCTCCTTGCTACACCGAGTACCACACACTGGAACACTTCTAGACCTCCTCCCTTCTTGCCAATCATTCATAACTTCATTCAATCATTCATTCATCTATTTCAAAGTACCTCATGAATTCATGTCACTCAATCATTCATATGGTGGAATAGCACACTACCCAAACACAAGTGCATTCATCATCATCAGCAACATCACCCATTACATCCATAAGTTTCGAATCTCATCCATCCATCTGGTTCTTGGTCCACCTCATACATCCATGTCATTCATTCATACATACATTCATACACTCGCTATAGGCAGTTCTGCCTTTTTTCTACCTCAATCACATTCATACACTCGCTATAGGCAGTTCTGCCTTTTCCCTACCTCAATCACATAACTGCCTTTGACCTACCTCAATCATATAACTGCCTTTTGCCTACCTCAATCACATGTGGATTACACCTCCTGGGAACACCACAAAAAAAAAATGAGTCGTCAACACTACCCCATAGGGTGATTTGGAAATGTGTTGAAATAATATTTATATAAAAAAAAAAAAAAAATCCTGCAAAGCAAGCGAAACAGAGAGAGAGAGAGAGAGAGAGAGAGAGAGCATGCAGAAACTGAACTGAAGAAAGAGTGAAAAAGATAATAATACAGAAATATTACAAGCAGATAAAAGAAATAGAGTGATTAGTTTGAGAAAATTAGTTAATGAGAATTACATATACGGATGAGGAAGAGAGAAAGGGAGAGAGAGTGAAACAGCGCGTATGAATGAGAAAGGGAGAAAAAGAGAGGGAGAGCGAGCGAGCCAGAGAGAGAGAGAGAGAGAGTCAGACAGACAGGAGGAGTGAGAGAGAGAGAAAGAGAGAGAGAGAGATAGAGAGAGAGAGAATACTGAGAATACAGAAATAACGAGAAATAAGAGAAAATAAGACCGATTACCGAAAGAATAATAGACGCGCGTGAGGCCGAAGTCAGGCCAAAGCGAACGCATCCGAACGTGCCCAGGAAATAGACCAAAAAGTAACCTCTCTTCCTCACCTCTTCCCACCCTCCACACTCCCTCACAACATCCAGAATAGACTTCTATGGGGAGACGAACAGTTGCTTGTTCCAAAAATGACCATTTCGTTTGGATTTGAGCCATAGTAACGGCGCTAGGGCGAGTGAAAGTGAGCGAATATTTCGGGATTGTGCCCGCTGGGCGCCACTGTGTAAAATACCTCACCACCCGCTCTTTGTGTGTTAAGACATTTATCCCCATCCAGATGTCGATTTCTCCCTGGCGAGCGATAACGAACCAGCATTATATGGATGAATTGAAGCCTGTGCCTTTTAACCCCTAAGTGTCGGCGCGCAACATAAGTCGAGTATAATAAATCTGGACTATCTGGCGGCGCGCGACATAGGTCGTGTGGCAATTTCAGCACGTAATGTTGCTGAGAGAGAGAAACAAGTGGTGGAAGGAGAGTAGCGAGCGTATGACTGCTCCAGACCACCGCGGCGAACCTACTGACACGAATCCCACCTCCTCCCTCCCTCTCTCACTCGCTACATACTGATTTGTATGGGGAAAGTACCGAATTACATGCTTTTTGCACTCACGTTGCGCGGTTGTTGCAAGAAAACTAGCCGTCATAAAAGGATCGTTATGGTGTCATTGGAAAGCTCTGTTTATGCCCTTTCAGGGATTGATACTTGTTTTACGCTCTGGGTCTTATTTAGGCATGAAAATGATCACATAAACAGCCCTATTTTGGCTAAAAACACCCCGCTGGGCGGTACATATAAATAAACCGCTAGCCCGCTAATCTAGTGTTAATTATTGTATTAATATTAATTACTATGTGCTGTACTGTCCCTGAAAACATAATAAGGGTCCAATTTGTCATTAATATGATAAATTTCACATGAAAAAAACATATATATATCCCCACCGCTACTCCCTACTCCCTCCCCTCCCCTCCCCATCCCTGCCTCAACCCCGACCCGTTACTGTGATGATGTTGATAAGCCTTGTGCTACACCCTATTGATAATGCAAACTATTGAACACACTTAAAAGTGTATGTTATTTGGTCTCTATATAATCTGTGAATCATTTCCGATATTCTATCTATCTATCTATCTATATGCTCTGGCCCAATCCCCATTTTGGGGGTAGCCGACTCAAGACAGAGCAAGAACAGGGAAAACACAAAAACAACATAAAACAAACAAAAACAAAAAAATAAACACAGATAAAAAGCACAAACTCACACACATCCAGGTCACCCAGGAGAAGACCCAGAGACCAATTTCCGATATGATGGAATTAAACAAAAAAAAAATCCACCAACTCATAATCAGCAAAAACGACACACATGTCAATTAAAAACATGTTACAATATTTCCCCATCATTTTGTGTATACCGAGGGGAAAAAAACAAATCTATCAAATGTAAATCTTCGGTCTCCTCCGAAGCTCAGCAGCTCAGCGCCTGCACAGCAAGACGACGGAGGTGAGGGAGGGTTGAAATATTGAGTTGACGATCTTATTTATTGGTTATCTATGTGCTGGAAGGATATTATATTTTTCAATTCCATCGCATTAGAAATGATTCAAAGATTACAAAAAGTCCAAATAAGACATAGTTATGTTAATGTATAAGGGAGTTAGGTAGATGCATTAGAGAGATAGATAGATAGAAAGAGAGAGTTGCAGAGGGGAAGTGAGCGATAAGATAAACACGAACTATTATGAGACTGACTTAATTGGTTCTGAAAAGACAAAGGAGACATTTTTATTGACTCTCTTTTTCATGTTATTATGTGTGTGCTAGAAGGATAATAAGGTCCATACGAACACCTACATCGCTTTGGCGTAGAGGCAGCGTATGTCCCACCATCTCTAAATTTTACAGGCACGTTGTGGTCGAGGTTAATGTAGAATGAGCTCTGGGGCCGTGTCAATGTCTTTATATACAACCAAAAAAATTTGGGGGGTTGTGGGTGGGTGGGGGCATGTTTACTTGACCCATTGTAACGAGAAAGGGGGTGGGTGTGGGGGCTATCTCCTTGACAGAGTGTAACGTGATATGCCAATTCCACTCTGCAATTAGCACATTCACATTACATTTGCTCAGGTGCGCACACCTCGCCGATCTTGTTCGGACATCTCGGCTATATCTGCGATGGCAACGCCGATGATCGACGAGGAATCGTTCATTCATCGCAAGAATTTGTGCCTTTAAAAAAAAATCTTATCACTTCGCCGAAGTAAACGCCGAACCATCGCTTGAATCGCCGAAGACGTCGCAGAACATATGGCGAGTCTTCTTTCATCCTCGCATGATTTCGCAAGATATTTTTGAAAATGTGACATGCCTCGCATAGGTCATCAGCGAGACATCGCTCACTTCGCCGATAACGTCGCAGAAGGTCGGCGATTGCGTCGCCGACGTCGCCGACATCTTCGCCGAGTATAATTTGTCATCTGTTTGTAACGGTCGAAATCGTGAACGTCGCACGTATTCTTGCGAATTTGACAAAACGAAGTCATCGGCGACGAAAATCGTGACTTGTCTCACCAGTGGGAAAGGCGCATAAAGAGTCATAGTATTAAATTATCACGGATATTATTTTTCTTTCCAAGAGGTTCATTGTATACCTTACCTTTAAAAACTTTGGCTTATAGAGAATGTCAACAACTATAATGATGTCTCTGGGGTAGTGTTGACACTTGGCACATAAATTATTATTTTATCTAACTTAGAAGTTACTATTCAGGTAGATTCCACTATGTTACATCACTCATACTATAAGATCAATGCTTTATATATTACTATACTGTAGTTCATTATCAAAACTTTTTTCTTCTATAACTGATATCAGAAATACTGTAACAAAAACTATTTTTTTTTTTTACGCTACTTACCTGGCTCCATGTAGGCCTATCCAAGGTTTTGTAAAGACTCAATATTATTATACAAAATAAATCAATACAACAAGGTGGTAACTACTGGAAGTAATGGGAATATTCAACTAGGTAAGCAATGTAAAGGCAACAGTAAGGATGTTCTGAGTGAACAGAATAAAATCTACCTTGTATGATTTCGGTGATGTTTCTTCCTCTCTCTTCTCCCCTAACCCACTTTCCCCTCTCTCATTCTCTCTTACTTCTGCTTATTATCATTATATTATGTCCTTCCAACAACTCTTATATCTGGGTTTATGACCAAGAAGGCATACGAACCAGATGGTGTTCCTCCTGTTACACTAAAAAAAAAAATCTTATGTAGTGACTCTCTGTCTAGGCAAACTCTTTCATCTCTGTCTTTCCTCTAACATCGTTCGTTCTTGCTGGAAGTTTGCCCTCTTTCAACCTGTCCCCAAGAAGAGTAACTGTTCTCAACCCACCAACTCTCATCCAATTGCTCTCATGTCTTGCATTTCTATAGTAATTAAAATGTGTCTTAATTCAAAACTTCCAACCCCAAAATTAACAAATGTTCTCAGTCTTTCTTCTACTGAGCAAGTGAACTCTGGAACTTTCTCTCAATCATTTTTCCTTTACCCTATGACTTAGGCTGATTTAAACTTTGTGTGTCCAGGAATTTTGACTAACGTACCATGCATTTCATTTTATGTCACTCTTTCAACTTTGGGGGAGGCACTTATTACAGGCAGCTTTGTCTTTGTTCTCCTTCGCTCAGAGAAGAAAATGGCGATTATAGTTTTTAATCTTCATTTTTATTAATTTCACCACAACACCAAACACCCCCAATGAAATTAACTAATATTAGAAGCCTGTCGAGCCCACTGGGAGAGCACATCGAGGTAAGGACTATGTTGTATCATGAGTGCTGGATTAAGAAAGGAAGAGGGAAGAGAGAGAGAATTACAATGTTCTAACATCATCTAATATGACTTTCTTCTCTTACTAATATTCCTTTATCACTAACCCCAAATAAGCACTACCAGAAAGCTACCCTGCGATAATAGGCGAAATACACACAACACTAGACACCACTGTCAGTGCCCTGAATATTAGTGCTGTCCAAAATAATATAACACTCGTATCACGTTCAAACCTCCAATTAAGCTTTAGTGTTATGCATAGGCTAATTAACCTAAACTTACTATAGTCAAAGTTTTGAAATATATTAAAATGTTAGTTTTTGTGTATCTGAACTTGGGTGAGAGTAATCGAGAAATCTAATGTTTCTATGAGACACTGTGGCAACTTAACCCACTGAGCCCCAGCTAGTTTATAATAAATGTACCACCAGGGACCGGCAGGTTTTGAAATTTTGTTTTTTCCAGAAACAATAGCGAATGGGTTAGGAATGAAGGAAAAACCACAAAAAACTTTCAACAAGGTCAAAAATTGGTCCTACAGAGCCCCCGAAAGTCGATTTTACAAGAGTAAAAAATTGAAGGCAAAAACACCCAAAATACCGGTTTCTGCGCGCTCACATGCACGCGGTTAGACTTTGAGAGTTTTCAACCATTGGCATGGTTGCGTGGGATACTTACACAGTTCCCATACAAATCTGAGCCCTCTAGGTGTCATAGGACCGTGGTAATTGGGACCGGAGTAACAGTGACTCAACGTATGCGTCGCTGGGGTTTAGCGTTACATACATTGCGGATGCAAATGCTGCGTCGCTGGGGCTCAGTGGATTGATTATTGTATTCCCCCATGTACTGCACCTAGGCCCTGGCAATTAACCAATATTACATAAGTTTAGAATATAATCGACTGCTATTGTAAACAAAGTATCCTGTTAATCCTTACTTATCCCCACCGGTTTGTAGGATGGTTTTCATTTTGTTTTTGCTATCGTGGTTCCCATTAATAAATTTGGTTCCAGGGAAGGGGGTATATAATTATAACCATCTCGAAAGAGCTAAGGTACAACAACAAGTGTTGAATTAGAGGTCCTCCAAACATAATAGCCCCCCACCCTTAGAGGGTTGAACACCTTCTTTGTCAAGAGCATCCTCGGTGATAACCACTACTTTATAGGCTCACTAAACGATGCTTACCAGCGAGTTTGTGACGATGGTGGTCGTGATGGCAACAGACGTATAAGGTAGGAAGTTCTTGGAATTATAAAGGTGCCATCCATTCTGATTGAAGAAAACCAAGTCATTTGCCTTTAGACAAATAAAATATACATTATACATATGCTACAGTGACACCAGTTATCACATGTCCTTAAACAGTTTGCCTGACCAAGACCGTCCTCCTGCTCACAAGGTGTGCCAGATTAGGTAAATATGATGAAATGCTGGGTGAGGCTCAATTCCTGTCTGCATGCAAGATGGGAAGAGCAGGCCAGTGCCAGTGGTAGATACAATAGGTTTGCCGTATTCCTAGCCAGTCAAAATATATGCTTGTTGTTGTAATTGCAACACTACTGCAATAATGTTTCAGTAATTATCCTTGTAATTACAGTACAAAAACTAGCATAATTCTATTGATTAGGTAGAAATACAGGAACACTTTAGAATTATCATAAACAATGATGGCATTTGTCTCGGAACCGTATGGGCCTAAACTCCGGAACCTTGGGTGACGGGTTATACAAGGTCTCGTGAGATGCTGGCGATGTTCGAAGGTGGGAGGAGGTGGAGGGCAAGTGGATGGAGGGAAAGTACTGACTCGACAAATTACATGGGAGAGAAAGAAATAGGGGGAGATAAAGACGGAAACAATTATGAGAATTGAGGAGGGGTGAAGTGGATTAGGAAAAGAGGTGGGGAAGAGAGAGAGAGGGGTGGGGTGGTAAGACACATGCTAAATAAAGGCAGTAGCTGGTTGTAAACAGGCAGATCACCTAATTACATATTGCTTCCATTTCACCGGGTACGGTACTGGAGCGAGTGTATTTTTGTTTGTTTAATGGGCTATGTTCCAGAAGACCTATCGTATTCGCCTAGCAGACACTTCCTGAAGGCCTATAGCGTTTCTTGGGTTAAGCTCCTGTCTATATATAACTTATATATAAAATAATGTCAAAGAAATAATGATGACACTTTACTTACCCGGTTTCATGTTTTATCCAAGGTTTAGTAAAGTAATAGTATTTTGAATACATATATACATATACAACATTTCCAGATAGTATACTTATTGTAATACAAGCAATGATTCAGCAGATCACAATACATCTGGCTATAGAGGCTGGAGGAGCAGGGCCAATTTTTGCCGCACACTTTCACTCATTTTGACTACTGAAGGGCCAACAACATTGAGTAAATGTTAGGGCGAGAATCGCTTGAGGAGATACTGTTTGTATAGAAGAGTGATATTAAAAAAAATTGCGATTTGCGTCATTCAATAACGCATTTTGAGCAACATTTAAGTAATGCAGTGTTGCATAGGGTGTTGATACGTGGTCGAGTGTAAACAAAACTTGTAAAGTAACTTGTATAAAAAACAATTATGGTTTTACTCCACTAAATATGTAGCCAGCACGGTCAGGTTCACACATATTAGCAGGTATAGCATGAACGACGATATCTTGAGAGTGGCATTACAATGTGTGGTTCTTTATGGTTTATATGTATCCATTACAATGTGTGGTTCTTTATGGTTTATATGTATCCATTACAATGTGTGGTTCTTTATGGTTTATATGTATCCATTACAATGTGTGGTTCTTTATGGTTTATATGTATCCATTACAATGTGTGGTTCTTTATGGTTTATATGTATCCATTACAATGTGTGGTTCTTTATGGTTTATATGTATCCATTACAATGTGTGGTTCTTTATGGTTTATATGTATCCATTACAATGTGTGGTTCTTTATGGTTTATATGTATCCATTACAATGTGTGGTTCTTTATGGTTTATATGTATCCATTACAATGTGTGGTTCTTTATGGTTTATATGTATCCATTACAATGTGTGGTTCTTTATGGTTTATATGTATCCATTACAATGTGTGGTTCTTTATGGTTTATATGTATCCATTACAATGTGTGGTTCTTTATGGTTTATATGTATCCATTACAATGTGTGGTTCTTTATGGTTTATATGTATCCATTACAATGTGTGGTTCTTTATGGTTTATATGTATCCATTACAATGTGTGGTTCTTTATGGTTTATATGTATCCATTACAATGTGTGGTTCTTTATGGTTTATATGTATCCATTACAATGTATGGTTCTTTATGGTTTATATGTATCCATTACAATGTGTGGTTCTTTATGGTTTATATGTATCCATTACAATGTGTGGTTCTTTATGGTTTATATGTATCCATTACAATGTGTGGTTCTTTATGGTTTATATGTATCCATTACAATGTGTGGTTCTTTATGGTTTATATGTATCCATTATAATGTGTGGTTCTTTATGGTTTATATGTATCCATTACAATGTGTGGTTCTTTATGGTTTATATGTATCCATTACAATGTGTGGTTCTTTATGGTTTATATGTATCCATTACAATGTATGGTTCTTTATGGTTTATATGTATCCATTACAATGTGTGGTTCTTTATGGTTTATATGTATCCATTACAATGTGTGGTTCTTTATGGTTTATATGTATCCATTACAATGTGTGGTTCTTTATGGTTTATATGTATCCATTACAATGTGTGGTTCTTTATGGTTTATATGTATCCATTTAGTAGAATGAAAACTAACGTTACACACTAATCACTTGTGCAGAGAAGGGATAACATTGTGTTGTTTGTTTTTCAAATTATTTACAGCTAAAGACATGCGTTGTGTTTGCTCTATATATTAATTAATAAGTTACACATATTTAAAACAAATAAACGATTGATGTGATGCAGCTTAACAATTGGCATAAATATATTTACATATTTTGTATTTGCATACATGTAGCAACTCATTCAGCTGTTTGGCATAGAGCCATGCAACATTTATGATTTTCTATAATAACAAAATGCATATTTGTATTTACTTTACTATGCATAAAGCTCCTTTTGGTGGAACAAGAAAATGGAAGCTGCAACCTCGGAAAAACACCATGACTTAAAATATGGAAGAAAGGGAGCACCAGGGAGGAACATCTGTCGGCCAAGAGATCTGACAAATATGACAAAGACAATTATACAAACATATTGATACAACAAGTTTGTACAGACCTCAGTCCAACTACCTGCCATGCCAATACATTTATTATGTACAGTCGCGCTAATAAGTCATGTCTCGGCAACAAGTATATTTTGATCAATAATTGGTATCAGCAATATCAAAGCTTCATTTGTTCATATCGAGTGAAATATACAACCATGTTCCTACACTTACCCACCCTATTCAACATCTGACAGACATTAATACAGCACAGAGCAAGCCAAACGTAATGACAGCTGGGACATGACTTATAAGCGCGACCGTACCCAACAATTACATACAATTCACTGAATAGGTTTGCTACTTACTCCTTTTAGCATATGACTATACACTACACTTATCTGCAGTGCCACCATGCATCCCACTCATCATCACCTTAACCCTTCCTACCCGGGCTGCCATAGGTAAGGACAGCACGAAAGAAGGGCCGCTACCCGGTATGCCTTATCTAAGGCATGAGCTTAATAGCCTAATTAAGCTTGGTCCGAACGCCGTGCGTACGACGTATGTCAACAAACCCAAGCGTTCGTCACCGCTCCTCCAAAAACAAGAAGGAGAAGACTCCTCAATGTTATTGTTCTGACGTCATGACGAAATTAGTGTCTAAAAAGCCCCCATATTGGCAACATCTCTGCAATATTGGCTCCACTGAAATCGTCATCACAACTGAACCAGTTGACTTACAGAGCTCTACTCAATGCCAAAATACAGATTGAAAACCGCACTACGATTATAGACGAGTGGGAAAGTTCTATCAGTGAAAATAAACATAAATACGGTAGCCTAGGCCTAGACGTTTTTCGGCCATATCGCCCGGGTAGGGGCGACCGTCATTAGCTAAGACAGCGCCGGGGAGGAAGAGTTAAGGGGAGGAAGACCGTTTTTCTGGACCCCCTTTTCCTTAATGTTTAGCACCACTAGTTTTGAGATTATAAGACCTTCGGCCCATTAGTTTGGCGATTTTAACACCTTTCGCCCCATTTTATTGTCAATGTTAAGACCTTTCGTGCCATTTAGGTGCCGATTTTTTTTCTGGCGAGGTAAAGCGAGCCTGCAATTTTAAGAGGAACCGACCTTCGGCCGGGACATTTTTCTACCGAAAAATTTACAAATTTATCTTGAAGGGGAGTCTAGGGGGTGTTTTTCTAAGCTTGATGGAGGTCTAGGGAGGAAACTAAACAAATATATGAATAAATTAATTATTAGACCAAACAAACGGCCAGTCTCCCCATAAATATTATTCCTCTGGTCTCCTAAATCTCTCTTCAGCACCTCCAAAGTTATTTGTAATCAACCCCAGGTCCTTAGGCAGCTCTATGCTTAAGGGGAGACTGATCGTTTGTTTGGTCTATTAATTAATTTATTCATATAGTTTTTTAGTTTCCTCCCTAGACCTCCATCAAGCTTAGAAAAACACCCGCTAGACCTCCCTTCAAGATAAATTTGTAAATTTTTCGGTAGAAAAATGTTCCGGCCGAAGGCCGGTTCCTCTTAAAATTGCAGGCTCGCTATCGCTGGCCAGAAAATAATTGACACCTAAGTGGCACGAAAGGTCTTAAAATTGACAATGAAATGGGACGAAAGGTGTTAAAATCGCCAAACTAATGGGCCGAGCTTCTTATAATCTCAAAACTAGTGGGGCTAAACATTAGGGAGAAGGGGGTTTAGAAAAACGGTCTGCCTTCCCTTAAGTGTCCTCGCCATTCACTTTCACACGTGATCTTGAGCTTTTCTGCCTTTGCGAGACACTATTCCACTCTGTTTGTACCTCATCTATACAACTTATCTAGCCACCCTATCAAAGCTCTTCTCTAGTTCCACACATACATAG
>JBAKBP010032088.1:0-23612 GCA_037953745.1 Lithodes maja
CCTCTAGCAATAATAAGGCTTCAAACTATCTCAACCAACCAATTTAGCTACAACAGATCTTTCGAAAGCTGCACAAAATCTTCTAAAATGTGCAATATAAATATATAAAATACAATATAACACACGTCGCTGGTACTCAAAGGGTTAACCCCTGCAGTATTTGGCTGGCTATTATTAGACGGTTTTACTGAACTGAGGCACGAGTTATAGGAATCACCTGGCTACACACTCGGTTAAGGGGAGGCAGTTGGTTTTTCGAGTCCTCCTCCTCCCTCATGTTCAGCCCTGTTAGTTACGAGATTTTAAGACATTCGCCCCATTAGTTTGGCGATTTTCAGACCTTTTGCCCCATTTCTTTGCCAACATTAAGGCATTTCGTGCCATTTAGGTGTCTATTTTTTTCCTGGCGAGCGATAGCGAGCCTGTATTTGAAGAGGAATCGGCCTTCGGCCGGGACATTTTTCTACCGAAAAATGTACAAATGTATATCGGAGGGGGGTCTTGTGGGTGTTTTTTAAAGTTTGATGGAGGTTTAGAGAGCAAACTAAACCCCTTCCTTAAACCATTGAGCCGAACCAGTAAATTATGCTGCACAATACCGTCTGGGATCCCTTAACATTCTAACTACAACAGGGACTTACTAACCTTCATAAAATCGTCCAGTGATCCGTCAGCATACAATGGCCAAAATAGCGTCATTCTACAGTTCTATAGTCGCATTAACACAAGGCTTTGACTGTTTAAGGGAGCCCACCTCGCTTTTTTGTTCTCTCTCTCCCTCGCTCTTTGGCTTGTATCCATTCGGCCCCATTCAGCCTATTGTTTTAAGACGTTTACCCCCATCCAGGTGTCACTATTATCCTGGCGAGCGGTAGCGAGCCAGCATATATATTCATTTTTTTACAGGAAGCTAAATTTGTAAATTTTTCGATAAAATTGTCTCCGATAAAATTGTCTCCGGCGAAGCCGGATTTCTCCATACAATGTTGGCTCGCTATCGCTCGCCAGGAAGAAATCGACACCTGGATGGGGATAAACGTCTTAAAACAGTTGGCTGAATGGGGCCGAATGGATACAATCCAGAGAAAGAGAGAAAAGGAGAAAACAAAAACAGATGACCCCCCTTAACCCCTTCAACCAGACCACTATTAACGCTACAGGCATTTACTTAACATAGGCAGGACCTCTAGGAATGAAAGGGTCAAATAATATTTCAATCAACCTTTAAGGCTGATAAGTCCTTCTTAAATTCAATAAACACACCTGGAAACGATCAGATGAAACTGAATATAATTGAGAACGTTCATTGTGCTATAATGTCTTCAGAAGCAACTTTGGCCTAAACGAATATTATGGGTGTTAATATAATAGTGAGTATGTGTCGTAAGGCTGTTGGGAATCTTAATAGAGTATTAGCCATTACGCCATTTTCACCATTGTGGCCGTGAATTTAAGGAACACATTGATCGAGAAGAAGATTGTGGTCAGGGGAGAGAGAGAGAGAGACTTGACTTGACTTAAAAACCTTGATTTACCGCCTCATAGAGTGGATGAGAGAAAGAGAGAGAGAGAGAGAGAGTAGTGTTGCAGTTGCGCGTAGGCCCCGCCCCCCTCCCCCCTCCCTTCCTTCGCCCCTACAATCTTCCCTCCCCTAACCATCAACCTTTACCCTCCCTCCCTCCCTCCCTCCCTCCCCTACATCCTCCCTGTCTCTGCCTCTCTACAATTTGCCATCACACCCTCCCCTCCACCTCCCTTCCTCCCTCCCAACCCATAGACTCCCCCTTCCCCCTTTTCCTTCTATCATGCAACCACCCTTCCTTCGACCAGAGAAAGAGAGAAAGAGAGCGAGAGAGAGAGAGAGAAGAAAATATATATATATATATATATATATATATATATATATATATATTATATTCCCTATGCATCTATACTTCCCTTCCTCTCTGTACACCTCCCTCCATTTAACCCTACCATTCCCCTTGCAACATTTTTTCTCAAGTCATACTCCTCCTTCCCCTCTCTCCTCCGGCAACCAAGTCCCCCTCCCCCTCCCCCTTTCCCTATATCTACCCCTACAATCAACCTCCCCCCCCCCCCCTCCGCTCAGCTTAGCTACGCCCCTCCCCTCCCCTTGAGCCTGCCAACCCCCTATGTGGCCACCCCCGCCCCCTCCCCTAGCCTAGCCCTATACAGTTGCCCTACACTGCCTACACTCTCTTGCTGGTTTTCTCTCACTCGACTCATGGCTGGCTTTTCCCTCTGACTGACTAGTGGTGGTGCGCGGCCGTGTGTGTCTGTCTTATAAAGTACTCCTACTCCTCTTCCGCCCAATCGGTGCCCCGTAACAGGAAATACCGAGGAGTGTGCTTGATCTGCCTGCCTGCTTGCTGTCCTCCCATAATTACGGCCACCTGTCACTCTGCACACCTGTTGCGACCGGTAATGCTCATTGACAATTGATGAACTCGGTGTGAATGGTGGAATGTAATTAAAGTAAAAAGTGTGGAGTTGTTTGATTAGTGACGACGCAGTATTTTTGGATGCCTCCCAAGCTGGGCAGTTACATAACAGGCACGGCCAGCCAGGAACCTCCCCCTCCACCACCTCCCTGCCACACCACCACCGCCTCTGCCACGCACACCCGCGGACGAAACAAAAATAAACGCCAACGAAAAACCTCGACTATGACACGCGAATAAGCTCATATAAACTCTGGCTAGACCTTCCTGGCTGTGACCCCCATTCACTTCCCCTCACTACTGCCTGCCTGCCGCCCTTCCCTCACGCCTACCACCTCCTCCTCGTACTCATTAACAGCTGGAAGTTACAATGACAAGTGTGTGACTGGAATGAAACATCTGTGTGAGGAAACACCTGTGTGACTCCAGCCAGCAGTAAGTGGGGGTAGGGAGTCTCACTACCTGACCGGACCTCCTCGCACGCACACGCTCGCTTCCCAACTCCTGGTGAGTACCACCTTCCCACCGATCACTTAACTTATCTTGCAATATGTCACTCTTAACTTGCATGTCGTCGATCACAACTAGGCATGTCAGGGTGCGACTGGCATGACGCAATGATACATGTAGGTAGCCATGTTTATATAATGCCATGCACGTTTTAAAGGCACGTGACGAGCGTCAAGTTTTTAAAAGTTTTAGTTGCACCCAGGTAAGAGAGGTAGGGCGCATGAGTGAACAGTGACTGCCCTAACAAGTTGTTGCTGCCAGGGCATATTAATGTAAGACTTAGAACAGCTAGGGAGTGACAGTGAGCAGGGGGGGGGGGGGGGGGGGGGACTGACTTAATCGCTTCATGACGTATGGGAGATGAGACCCACGCCCCTGGGAGATGCAAGTGTCGCTCATGTGTCACTCGCAGTAGATAGTAAGGAAGCCCATAATCTCTTGGCACTTGAGTTATGACTGACGAAGGGGAATACTGGTATAGTCTATTCGCTGTAAATAGGCGATAAATCATTACCTCTATCCTCTGTAACTCTAAAAGGGCTAGAACAAATTGGCTGTACATTTCCACATCTATTCCTTGACTGACTCTTCCCAAATGGTAGAAATATTTGCTCGATTACTCTAGTCGTTTTTTAGTTACAGAGGTTAGAGGTTAAGATTTCTTGCCTACTTACAGCGAATAGACTATAGCCAGCAAGTCCCCTGTATTAAACTATTACCCTCCCATCTGTTTCAAATACCGATGATGTGAATACCTGGTGACGAGGCATATAGATTTTTTATAGATTACGTCACCAGGTACTCCGCTTGCCAAAGAATCAGAGCGGGTTAAGGGGGGATGGGCCGGTTTTCTGGACCACTTTCTCCCTCATGTTTAGCCCCATTAGTTTTCAGATGTTAAGATGTTTGCCCCATTAGTTAGTCGATTTTAAGACCTTTCGTCCCATTTCTTGTCAATATTTAGACCTTTCGTGCTATTTAGGTGTCGATTTGTTCCCTGGCGAACGATAGTGAGCCTGTAATGTTGGAAGAAGTTTTTCTACCGACAAAAATTACAAATTCATCTAGAAGTGGGATCTAATGGATGTTTTTTTTAAATTTGATGGAGGTCTAGGCAGGAAACTAAAAAATATATATGAATAAATGAATTAATAGACCAAACAAACGGCCAGTCTCCCCTTAAGGGTCACTGTCACTGTCTCATTTCACCTGGTGCTTCATTCTGCCGCCAAGATAAACGAGTGTATTTTAATGCCTTTCCAATCACCAGATCAAAATAGTGTAGTCTGACCTAGCGGGTAATTGGAAGATAGGCCTCGTTAGCAGCCTCGGAATGCATTAACCCCTTCTGTACCGGTGATGTCTTTTTATTATTGTTCTTACTATATTTAGACTATTTTCAGCAGTTTAAGGGGAGGTATTTAGTTTGTTCCCTAGACCTCCATCAAGCTTAAAATGATACCCCCTGGAGTCCCTTTCAAGATAAATGTGTACATTTTTCGGTAGAAAAATGTCCCGGCCATAGGCCGGTTCCTCTTAAATTACAGGCTCGCTATCGCTCGCCAGGATAAAATCGACACCTGAATGGCACGAAAGGTCTTAATATGGGGTGAAAGTTCTTAAAATCGCTAAATTAATGGGGTGAACGTTCTATAATATCAAAAGCAATGGGGCTAAACATGAGGGAGAAAGGGGTCAAGAAAAAAATCCCTCAAGTGGAGATCTCCCCTTAAGAAGGACCTGTGGTGGTAAAATGGGTTAAGGTAGGTAGTTTGAAGCCTGTTAATTGTTGAAGGCCCATGTTAAACTAAATCTAATCGTCTAGTAGTAGCCAAAATAAAGTTAAAAGGACGTCGCGGTACAGAAGGGGTTAACGACGAGTAAATGTTCTTAACCCTTTGAAGCTCTGACGCGTTTCAGCAGTTTATTTTGGCTATCATTAGACGATTTTATGCAGCTTAGGAAGTATCTGTGGGTATTAAAAGGGTAAATACTATCTCAATCAACCCTTTGACTTCCATATACCGTTACTAATCTGAATAACATCGTCTAATAGTAGCCAGAAAACAACAGAAACGCGTATTGGAGCTTGAAAGGGTTAAAAAGGATAGAAGAAATAGTTAAATGAGATAGAGGAAATTATGTGAGCATGGAAATGGGATGGGAATAATGAAAACCATAATAGACTAAGGGAGTAGGAGGTGAAATATATATTGTAGGTAGTAAACAAAATAGCACACATAAGACTGGACACAAACTCCGTGTGTCCAGGCATATTGGCTCGAACGTCCCTTGATTTTGGCCCTGTCACTCTTTCAACTATGGGGGAGGCACTCGCTATAGGCAGTTATGCCTTTTGCCTCCCTCAATCACATAAAAAAAAAGAAAAAAAAAGAAAGATAAAACTTTGTTGATATACACGTTGAATGATACAGTAATTAACCCTTTCACGCACATATGACGCAGAGGTTGCTAGATTAGCAATAAGAAATAGAGTTCTCTCACTCTTATAATTACCTCTCCAAAATTAGTTTTCTGCCCACAGCTAACTCAAAGACAACTGCAGAGGTTGAAGTAACTAAACTAAAGGTTTCTAAATACCCCTGAAAGTAACAAAGGCTTTAAAGTATCCCCAATAGGCTCAAAATCGCGGCATATGTCGGAGAGGGTTAATAGAAAGATAGGGAAATATGCAAAGAGAAGGTAGGGTAATGGACAGATAATTTAGTATTTATGAAGATTTGAAGAGAGAGTAGGGTAGCATGAATCTAAACGCTGTATATATATTGTATTTGTTTTTTATGTTTGTTATCAGTATCGTTATCATCGTTTCCGTTGTATTCACGCTGACAGTAGTACTTCATTCATTTCACCTTGATCATTTATCAATCTATATAATTAAGTAACACCCCGTCCTTTTGGTACTATATAACAAAACTTATCTGTTTACGTAAAAAGTCGAGGTTGTTTATTAACCATTTAAGGGGAGGTTTCTGGTTTGTTCCCTAGACCTCCATCAAGCTTAAAATTACACCCTCTAGACCCTCTTTCAAGCTAAATTTGTACATTTTTCAGTAGAAAAATGTCCCGGCCAAAGGCCGGTTCCTCTTAAATTATAGGCTCGCTATCGCTCGCCAGGTTAAAATCGACACCTGAATGGCACGAAAGGTCTTAATATGGGGTGAAAGTTCTTAAAATTGCTAAACTAATGGGGCGAACGTTTTATAATATCAAAAGCAATGGGGCTAAACATGAGGGAGAAAGGGGTCAAGAAAAAAATCCCTCAAGTGGAGATCTCCCCTTAACATTATTCATCAATTCCAAACCCCAATGTACTTGAATAAACTAATGAAAGCATATGGTCCTCGCGGGATTCGAACTAGGGACACCACACCCAGAACATAACCATCTAAACCATTACACCACCAACATCAGATGCCTTGATCTCCAAAGGGGTGGCCACGAATGAATCGCCTCCATTCACAACTGTCCTCTGTCAACTGGCACCCCTCCTCCCACCCAAGACCACTCTCACTCATATACCTCTCAATTCCATCCTTCCACCTCACTCTCAGTCTGCCTCTTCCTCTCTGCCCTTTCACCTTACTCTTGTACATTATCTTAGTCATTTTCATGCTCTCCATACGATCCACATGACCGAACTACCTCAAGGTGTTCCTTTTCACACTCTCCTGCACATTCATATCCACACCACAATGCTCTTGTACGGTCGCGCTAATAAGTCATGTCTCAGCTGTCCTTACGTTTGGCTCACTCTGGGCTGTAATAATGTCCGCCAGTTGTTGAGTAGGATGGGTAAGTGTAGGATTAGGTTTGTATATCCCCCTCGAAATGAATAAATTAAGTTTATATATAGCTGAAACCAATTATGGATCAAAATATACTTGGTGCCGAGACATCACTTATTAGGTCGATTGTACTTCCTTGTTAATTTTTCACCAATATTCACTGCTTTTCCTTGTATTTCTTTCATGACTTTATACTTATAACTGTATATATATATTGAACAACCATGGGGACATCACACACCTTTGCTTCATCCCAACATTCAGATCAAAGAACTCGCTCTGTTCATTCTCCATATGTACTGCCGCCCTTTGCACCCTCATACATGCTCTTCACTGCTTTCAATATCTTACCAACTACTCTGTATATTCTCAGCATTTTCCACAAACCTATTTCATCAACTGTCAAGTCCATAAAGGCAGCATGCAATATTTGTCCCTTCTCCGGATATTTCTCAACAACATAATTATCTCAAGGAGAAAATCTGGTCTACACACACCTCTTCCGCCCTACTCCTCACCTACCCATTTCTCACTCTCACTTTCACTCTCTCTCTCTCTGGTTCACTAACCTCCAGTACATCTTCTTTACTGTGATTAAGGGGGGTGACCTGTTTTTGTTCTGTCCTTTTCTATCTTTCTCTGGCTTGTATCCATCTGGCCCCATTCAGCCTACTGTTTTAAGCTGTTTATCCCCATCCAGGTGTCAATTTTTTACTGGTGAGCAGTAGCGAGCCAGCATATTTTTTATTTTTGTTTGACAGCAGACTAAATTTGTACATTTTTCGATAGACAAAATTTCTTCATATAATGCTGGCTCGCTGACGCTCGCCAGGAAGAAATCGACACCTAGATGGGGTTAAACCTCTTAAAATAGTTGGCTGAATGGGGCCGAATGGATACAAGCCAGAGAAAGAGAGAAAAGGACAGAAATAACAAAAAGCAGGTCACCCCCCCCCCCTTAAGAGACATATCCCCTGGTGATTACCACATAATCCTCTCTTCCTGTCACCCTTATACAGGGGGACTATTACGCTTGATTTCCAGTCTTCAGGCACACTTCCCTTCTCCCATGCTAGTCTACACATTTTCCATACCCATACTATCACTATCTCACCACCATACTTCAGCATCTCACCACACACACACTCCATACTTTCATCATCTTCACCCTTTATCGAGCCTCGCACACTTCTGACTCCCTGATTCCCACTTCCTCCTCCGCCGCTTCTATTTGTCTCTCTCCCATACCCCATACAACTATGTTTGTCGTCGTTGTTTCATGCACGACATTCAACAAATAATTAAGGGGGGATAGACTGTTTTTTTTTCTGGACCCCCTTCTCCCTAATATTTAGCCCCGCTAGTTTTGAGATTATAAGACGTTCGGCCCATTAGTTTGGCGATTTTAACAACTTTCGCCCCATTTCGTTGTCAATTTTAAGACCTTTCGATGTCAATTTTAAGACCTTTCGTGCCATTTAGGTGTCGATTATTTCCTGGCGAGCGATAGCGAGCCTGCAATTTTAAGAGGAATTGGCCTTCGGCCGGGACATTTTTCTACCAAAAAATTTACAAATTTATCTTGAAGGGGGGTCTAAGGGGTGTTTTTCTAAGCTTGATGGAGGTCTAAGGAGGAAACAAAAAAAAATATATGAATACATGAATTAATAGACCAAAGAAACGGAGAGTCTCCCCTTAAAGGGGTCTCTCTCCATCTCTCGACTCTCTTTTGCTTCTCCACTAGCACTCACTCGCCCATTCTTATCTCTCACACCCTCGCAGCTTGAGAAGGATCTTGAGAAATGAAAAGGGTAAAAGCAGTACTACCACAGTTATCTTTATTTACTTCTAGAGGTCATACTTAAGGGGAGATTTCCACTTGAGGGATTTTTTTCTGGACCCCTTTCTCCCTCATGTCTAGCCCCATTGCTTTTGAGATTTTAAGACGTTTGTTCCATTATTTTGGTGATTTTAAGAACTTTCGACCCATTTCTGTCAATTTTAAGACCTTTCGTGTCATTTAGGTGTCGATTTTATCCTGGCGAGCGATAGCGAGCCTGTAATATAAGAGGAACCGGCTTTCAGCCGGGACATTTTTCTACCGAAAAATGTACAAATTTATCTTGAAAGGGGTCAAGGGGGTGTAATCTTAAGCTTGAAGGATATCTAGGGACAAAACTAAATACCTCCCCTTAAGGGGAGGTATTTAGTTTGTTCCCTACTTTTTCATCAAGCTTAAAATTGCATCCCCTAGACCCCCTTTCAAGATAAATTTGTAAATTTTTCGGTAGAAAAATGTCCAGGCCGGAGGCCGGTTTCGCTTATATTACAGATTCGCTATCGCTCGCCAGGAAAAAATCGACACCTTAACGGCACGAAAGGTCTTAAAATTAACAGAAATGGGGCAAAATGTCTTAAAATATCCAAACTGCTAGGGCGAAGGTCTTAAAATCTCAAAAGCAATGGGGCTAAACATGAGGGAGAAAGGGGTCCAGAAAAAAAATCCCTCAAGTGGATATCTGCCCTTAAACTAATTAAGTCTCATGTTGCAAGCCAATATAGACTAAAGTTATCATTATTGTACTAACAATGGAAAGGGTTAAGGGGAGGCTGATGGTTTTTCGAGTCCTCCTCCTCCCTCATGTTTAGCCCTATTAGTTATGAAATTACAAGACATTCGCCCCATTAGTTTGGCGATTTTCAGACCTTTTGTCCCATTTCTTTGGCAATATTAAGACTTTTCGTGCCATTTAGGTGTCGATTTTTTTCCTGGCGAGCGATAGCGAGCCTGTATTTGAAGAGGAATTTGCCTTCGGTCGGGACTTTTTTTTACCGAAAAATGTACAAATATATATCGAACGGGGGTCTTGTGGGTGTTTTTTTAAAGTTTGATCGAGGTTTAGAGAGCAAACTAAACCCCTTCCTTAAACCATTGAGCCGAACCAGTAAATTATGCTGCACAATACCGTCTGAGCTCCCTTAAAGAGAGGTATTTAGTTTGTTCCCTAGACCTCCAGCAAGTTTAAAATTACACCCCCTTGAGTCCCTTTCAAGATTAATTTGTACATTTTTCGGTAGAAAAATGTCCCGGCCGAAGGCCGTTTCCTCTTTAAGTTACAGGCTCGCTATCGCTCTCCAGGGTAAAATCGACGCCTGAATGGCACGAAAGGTCTTCAAATGGGGTGTAAATTCTTAAAATCGCCAAACTAACGGGGCAAACATCTTAAAATTTCAAAAGCAATGGGGCTAGACATGAGAGAGAAAGAGGTCAAGAAAAAAAGTCCCTCAAGTAGATATCTCCCCTTAAGCTTACCTGCGTCACGTAACATTTTGCCATCGTTCATCGTTCATTTTAGGGGTGCAGGTGAAACAGTAACGACAATTACGACAATTACGACAATTACCGGTAATTGTCGTCCGTGAATGTCGGGAATGGGGAACACTCTCTAACGGGGACAGCGGCGGTTTGTTTGGTCTATTAATTCATTTATTCAAATATGTTTTTTTTTTTAGTTTCCTCCCTAGACCTCCATCAAGCTTAGAAGAAAAAACCCTAAACCCCCTTCAATATAGATTTGTAAATTTTTCGGTAGAAAAATTTCCCGGCCAAAGGCCGATTCATCCTAAAATTACAGGCTCGCTATCGCTCGCCAGGAAAAAAATTGACACCTAAATGGCACGAAGGGTCCTAATATTGACAAAGAAATGGGGTGAAAGCTAATAAAAATCCCCAAACTCATGGAACCAACGCCTTGGAATCACAAAACTAGCGGGGCTAAACATTAGGGAGAAGCGGGTCCAGAAAAACGGTCTGTCTCCCCTTAACGGGTATATTTTAGTCATTACGCTTGGCTTGGGAAAGTCGTATTTTGTTATTAGAGCCTGGCATCGAGCTACTGCTTCTCAATTTAAGGTTTTATTAATGTTGTCAACTTTAAATAGTTTATTACAATTAATTTCAATTTTAGGAAATATACACACCTAAATTTAATATATATAGATATATATAGATATATATGTGTATTAAAACTCGCTAGGAAATTTGAAACAATGGAACACCAAGCTTTCGTCTATTCTCTCAAGACATCTTCAGGGTAATATATATATATTGATATTAGGTAATGTATTGCCTGATTGATGAAGCTGTAGTATAGAAGTTTCTCTATATTTAGGCATAAAACCTTTATTTTAGTATATTCCTTGTTTAATCTACAATTTAGCGTCACATCGTTATTAAATTTTAACTATCTGTGAACACGAACAATTTATATTGCATATCGTTCAATACATACCCACATACATACATACATACATAGCCTACATACATAGCCTACATACATACATACATACATAGCCTACATACATACATACATACATAGCCTACATACATACATAGCCTACATACATCCATACACATATACATACATACATACCCATTTACTAACGACTCCATTCTGTCCACAACTTGATGTATTATTGTTTTTTCCACCAACCAACTTCACCTCTAAACTCAATTAATGAAATCAACAAATACATGTGGCACTCCAAGGACTCGAACCTAGGATACTCACATCGAAATTCCGCGCACTATGCATTACGCCATCAAGACAGGTTAAGGGGAGGTTTTTAGTTGATTCCCTAGACTTCCATCAAGCTTAAAATTACTCCCCCTTGACCCCCTTTCAAGATAAATTTGTACATTTTTCGGTAGAAAAATGTCCCGGCCGAAGGCCAGTTCCCCTTAAATTACAGGCTCGCTCTCGCTCGCCAGGAAGAAATCGACACCTAAATGGCACGAATGGTCTTAAAATTGACAGAAATGGGGCGAGGGTTCTTAAAATCGCCAAACTAATGGAGCGAACGTTTTAAAATCTCTCAAACAATGGGGCTAAACATGAGGGAGAAAGGGGGGTCAAGAAAGAAAAAAATCCCTCAAGTGGAGATCTCCCACTTAATATACTATATTATATGTGGAGGTAAATAATAAATGACCGTTGTATTATATTAGTCATTCAGAGCCACTCGTACGCCTCACATAATATACTGATTATGTTGTTTGGTATTTAGTCAAGTTTAATATGTTTGTATAACTTCATTTACATTAAGGGGCCGGTTTTCAGGACCACTGGCTTTCTCCCTCATGTTTAGCCCCATTAGTTTTCAGATGTTAAGATGTTTTTGCCCCTTTAGTTAGTCGATGTTAAGACCTGTCGCCCCATTTCTTCGTCACTATTTAGACCTTTCGTGCTATTTAGGTGTCGATTTTTTCCCTGGCGAACGATAGGGAGCCTGTAATGTTGGAAGAACCGGCCTTTGGCCGGGAAATTTTTCTACTGAAGAATGTACAAATTAATCTAGAAAGGGGATCTAATGGATGTTGTTTTTAAATTTGATGGAGGTCTAGGGAGGAAACTAGAAAAATAACGAATACATGCAAAAATCGCCCAAAAAGTGAACCATCCCCCTCTTAATAACAAAATCACATCCATCAATCAATTACCAAAACAAATATTCACGAATAAATTCCAATGGTTATATTGACACTTAAGAAAACATGAGAGGTCCAGATTGTTTATAATTGACTGTACGCCCTATGTCACTAGTACTTGGATCAGTGGATGTTGAGGGGCCGTTTTTCTGGTCTATTAATTCATGTATTGGATCTATCGTCCAATTAGCTTAACCTCAGTTGTATGTAAAATGCTAGAAACGGTCATACGAGACAGACTCGTAAATCACTTAGAGGAAAATAACATACTTAAAGATACTCAACACGGCTTTCGTAAAAAACGTTCCTGTTTAACAAACCTCTTAGACTTCTTCCACGATATCCTCAACCTCTACGATGAGAGTAAAGCTGTAGATATTATATACCTTGATTTTCAAAAGGCCTTTGACAAAGTTCCCCACAAACGTTTACTGCTAAAACTAAAAGCGCATGGAATACAAGACGGTGTGTTGAAATGGATAGAAAATTGGCTCAACAACAGAAAGCAAAGAGTAGTCATAAACGGTAAGGCATCTAAATGGACCAATGTAAGTAGCGGGGTACCCCAGGGATCGGTACTAGGACCAATTCTCTTTCTAATTTACATCAACGACATAGATGAGGGTCTCACCTGCACAATCTCAAAATTTGCTGACGATACAAAAATTGCAAATAGCGTACTCTCAAAAGAACAAGTTGACGATATGCAACACAATCTAGATAAATTGTCATGTTGGGCCCAAATTTGGCAAATGAGTTTCAATGCGGATAAATGTAAAGTACTACATGTCGGATACCTAAATGAGAAAGCAAACTATTCGATGAATGGCACTCAGCTTAAGAATGTAAACAGAGAAACTGATCTGGGAGTAACAATATCGAGTAACCTAAAACCGAGTCAACAATGTTCAGAAGTTGTTAAGAAGGCAAACAAAATAATTGGCTTTATAGGCAGGTCATTTGAGCATAAATCCAAAGAAGTTATCCTAACCCTTTACAATTCCTTAGTCCGCCCTCTTCTGGAATACTGCGTTCAATCCTGGTGCCCTTATTACCAAAAAGATATAAACAAGCTAGAACGAGTTCAACGTAGAGTTACCAAAATGATACCTAGCCTAAAGAACAAACCATACGAAGAGCGTCTTAGAGAATTAAATCTATTTCCTTTAACCCAGCGCAGATTAAGAGGCGACTTAATTCAAGTGTTCAAAATCATCAAAGGCATCGACAATATGAACTGTAGTAAGTACTTCACTATCGACCAATCTAATTACACACGGGGAAACGGTTGCAAAATTATTGGTAAATCTTTTAACTCGCACGAATCTAAGAATTTCTTCTTCAATCGAGTTGTCAACTTGTGGAATGGGCTTCCCCGAAACGTTATAGACTGCAGCACCGTTGATTCATTTAAATTCCGCCTAGACAAATATCTCGCATCAAACCCGCGACTGACTGCGTTTGTAAATGAATAACTTTATCCTCCCCTCAGTTACTAACCCATATGTCCCCTACTAACTTCCTAGTCCTGCCACGTTAGTGGCAGGGCAGTAGTTCCCTTTCCAATGTTCCCTTACCCACTCTAAACCACTGTTTGGACACTTGATCCTCAGTGTTTTGGAGGACAAGCAGCCTAGAAGGGTCACTAGATCTGTTGTTGCTTGATTTCCTTTGTACTCCTTTGTACTCCTTTGTATTCCTTTATTTTTTAGTTTCCTCGCTACACCTCCTTCAAACATAAGAAAAACATCCATTAGATCCCCCTTCTAGATAAATTTGTACATTTTTCGGTAGAAAATGTCCCGGCCGAAGGCCGATTCTTCCACCATTACAGGCTCACTATCGTTCGCCAGGGAAAAAATTGACACCTAAATAGCACGAAAGGTCTTAATATTGACAAATTAATGGGGTGAAAGGTCTTAAAATCGACAAATTAATGGGGCAAACATCTTAGCATCTGAAAACCAATGAGGCTAAACATGAGGGAGAAAGTGGTCCCGAAAACCGGCCCATCTGCCCTTAAGCCTACAGTAGTGCGATAACAGGAGATGGTATCGTAGTTTTAGTAAGGGAAGCCAACAAGTGATAGCAACACAGTAGGTCATGTGAAGCATGGACAATTTAAGGGGGCCCACCTCGCTTTTGTTTTCTCTTTCTCTCCCTCTCTCTTTGGCTTGTATCCATGCGGCCCCATTCAGCCTACTGTTTTATATTTTTTTTTTTATTTTTTTTTGCGACAGCAAGCTAAATTTGTACATTTTTCGATAGCAAAAATGTTCCGGCTAAGCCGGATTTTTCCCTACAATGATGTCTCGCTATCGTTCGCCAGGAAGAAATCGACACCTGGATGGGAATAAACGTCTTAAAACAGTTGGCTGAATGGGGCCGAATGGATAGAAGCCATGAAAAGAGAGAAAAGGAGAGAATTATAAAAAAAGCCGGTGGCCCCCTTAAGAACATAGTTATTACTCATTAAACCTATTTCTAAGCATACAAATACCCGCACAAGAACACACACACACACACACACACACACACACACACACACACACACACACACACATACACACACATACAGATACCCGCACAAGAACACACACACACACACACACACACACACACACACACACACACACACACACACACACACACACACACACACATACAGATACCCGCACAAGAACACACACAGACACAACAGGTTTGAACTATGGAGGTCATCTGGACACTACTAGGCTGGGAGAAGGGTTAGGTAAGAGGCCTCGTTCAATGTGTGGATAAGTTGAAGCTGGTCACTTAACCCTTTCTGTACCGGCGACGTCTTTTCAATTTCATTCCATCTATTTTTAGACAAATTTGTATAGTTTAAGAAGGATCTGTGGTAGTCAAAGGGTTAAGCGAGATAGTTCGAAGCCTGTTAAATGCTAGAGGCTCCTATTAAAATGCTAGAGGCCCCTATTAAAATGCTAGATGCCCCTATTAAAATGCTAGAGGCCCCTATTAAAATGCTAGTGGCCCCTATTAAAATGCTAGTGGCCCCTATTAAAATGCTAGAGGCCCCTATTAAAATGCTAGTGGCCCCTATTAAAATGCTAGTGGCCCCTATTAAAATGCTAGAGGCTCCTATTAAAATGCTAGTGGCCCCTATTAAAATGCTAGTGGCCCCTATTAAAATGCTAGAGGTCCCTATTAAAATGCTAGAGGCTCCTATTAAAATGCTAGAGGCCCCTATTAAAATGCTAGAGGCCCCTATTAAAATGCTAGAGGCCCCTATTAAAATGCTAGAGGTCCCTATTAAAATGCTAGAGGCTCCTATTAAAATGCTAGAGGCCCCTATTAAAATGCTAGAGGCTCCTATTAAAATGCTAGAGGCCCCTATTAAAATGCTAGAGGCCCCTATTAAAATGCTAGTGGCCCCTATTAAAATGCTAGATGCCCCTATTAAAATGCTAGAGGCCCCTATTAAAATGCTAGAGGTCCCTATTAAAATGCTAGAGGCTCCTATTAAAATGCTAGAGGCTCCTATTAAAATGCTAGAGGCCCCTATTAAAATGCTAGTGGCCCCTATTAAATGCTAGAGGCCCCTATTAAAATGCTAGAGGCCCCTATTAAAATGCTAGAGGTCCCTATTAAAATGCTAGAGGCCCCTATTAAAATGCTAGAGGCTCCTATTAAAATGCTAGAGGCCCCTATTAAAATGCTAGTGGCCCCTATTAAAATGCTAGAGGCCCCTATTAAAATGCTAGAGGCCCCTATTAAAATGCTAGTGGCCCCTATTAAAATGCTAGAGGCCCTATTAAAATGCTAGAGGCTCCTATTAAAATGCTAGAGGCCCCTATTAAAATGCTAGAGGCCCCTATTAAAATGCTAGAGGCCCCTATTAAAATGCTAGAGACCCCTATTAAAATGCTAGTGGCCCCTATTAAAATGCTAGAGGTCCCTATTAAAATGCTAGAGGCCCCTACTAAAATGCTAGAGGCCCCTATTAAAATGCTAGAGGCTCCTATTAAAATGCTAGAGGCTCCTATTAAAATGCTAGTGGTCCCTATTAAAATGCTAGAGGCCCCTATTAAAATGCTAGAGGCCCCTATTAAAATGCTAGTGGCTCCTATTAAAATGCTAGAGGCCCCTATTAAAATGCTAGATGCCCCTATTAAAATGCTAGAGGCCCCTATTAAAATGAAATGCTAGAGGCCCCTATTAAAATGAAATGCTAGAGGCCCCTATTAAAATTCTAGAGGCCCCTATTAAAATGCTAGAGGCTCCTATTAAAATGCTAGAGGCCCCTATTAAAATGCTAGAGGCCCCTATTAAAATGCTAGAGGCCCCTATTAAAATGCTGAAATTAAAATGGAAAAATCGTCCAATAGTAGCCAGGAAAAATGATAAAAGACGTCGCCGGTAAAGAAGGGGTTAAGGGGGGTCACCGGCTTTGTTTTATCTTTCTCTCATTTTCTCTCTTTCCCTATCTTGTGTCCATTTGGCCCCATTCAGCCAACTGTTTTAAGACGTTGATCCCCATCCAGGTGTCGATTTCTTCCTGGCGAGCGATAGCGAGCCAGCATTGTATGGAGAAATCCGGCTTCGCCGGAGACATTTTTCTATCGAAAAATATACAAATTTAGCTTGCTGTCAAAACATTTAAAACAAATATGCTGGCTCACGGTAAATGACACCTGCATGAAGGTAAACGTCTTCAAACAGTAGGCTGAATGGGGCCGAATGGATACAAGCCAGAGAAAAAAAAAAGGCAGAAAAAAACGTGTGACTTCTTAGAATGATTTATACATCTATTACAGCAAAAACAGCGGCATATATTCTGATTGACAAATACTGTACATTGTTTAAGGGGAGATTTCCACCTGGAGGATTTTTTTCTGAACCTCTTTCTCCCTCATGTTTAGCCCCATTGCTTGTGAGATTTAAAGACGCTTGCCCCATTAGTTTGGCGATTTTAAGAACCCTCGCCCCATTTCTGTCAATTTTAAGACCATTCGTGCCATTTAGGTGTCGATTTTTTCCTGGCGAGCGATAGCGAGCCTGTTATTTAAGGTGAACCGGCCTTTGGCCGGGACATTTTTCTACCGAAAAATGTACAAATTTATCTTGAAAGGGGGTCAAGGGGGTGTAATTTTAAGCTTGATGGAGGTCTAGGGAATCAACTAAAAACCTCCCCTTAACATATCCCTTTAGCCTTGGTATCGACCAGAACTCCTTTTTTTGTACGAGTATCTGTGTATTCTATTCCTTAACATTAGTGTTGCTATTTTACAAGTTAAGGGGAGACTGACCGTTTGTTTGGTCTATTAATTAATTTAGTCATATATTGGTTTAGTTTCCTCCCTAGACCTCCATCAAGCTTAGAAAAACACCCCCTAGACCTCCCTTCAAGATAAATTTGTACATTTTTTGGTAGAAAAATGTCCCGTCCTCTTAAAATTGAAGGCTCGCTATCGCTCGCCAGGAAATAATCGACACCTAAATGGCACGAAAGGTCTTAAAATTGACAACGAAATGGGGTGAAAGGTCATACAATCCCCAAAACTAATGGAATCAACGTCTTAAAATCTCAAAACTAGTGGGGCTAAACATTAGGGAGAAGGGGGTCCAGAAAAACGGTCTGTCTCCCCTTAATAAATACACTTAGACAAGAGGAACGACACGGTCCGAATTATTATCGTGCGACCCGTTTGAAAACGAAGGGACAATAAAAAAAAAATTTTTTTTTACCGTCCTGTATTTAATGAAAACACGCTACCCTGGCATACAGCAATATATCATATATACTGTATATATATATATATATATATATATATATATATATATATAAGTATATATATATATATATATATATTGCATATAACCAAATAACAAAGCATATAAACCGACCCTCAGGAACATAAATCCGTTTTGGCAGCGTAAACAAATCAATCTCCAGACCTATAAACCGAGTAGAATAGTAGACAGGTGTAGTGGATTGCATAGTAGACAGGTGTAGTGGATTGAATAGTAGACAGGTGTAGTGGATTGAATAGTAGACAGGTGTAGTGGATTGAATAGTAGACAGGTGTAGTGGATTGAATAGTAGACAGGTGTAGTGGATTGAATAGTAGACGGGTGTAGTGGATTGAATAGTAGACAGGTGTAGTGGATTGAATAGTAGACAGGTGTAGTGGATTGAATAGTAGACAGGTGTAGTGGATTGAATAGTAGACAGGTGTAGTGGATTGAATAGTAGACAGGTGTAGTGGATTGAACAGTAGACAGGTGTAGTGGATTGAATAGTAGACGGGTGTAGTGGATTGAATAGTAGACGGGTGTAGTGGATTGAATAGTAGACAGGTGTAGTGGATTGAATAGTAGACAGGTGTAGTGGATTGAATAGTAGACAGGTGTAGTGGATTGAATAGTAGACAGGTGTAGTGGATTGAATAGTAGACAGGTGTAGTGGATTGAATAGTAGACAGGTGTAGTGGATTGAATAGTAGACAGGTGTAGTGGATTGAATAGTAGACAGGCGTAGTGGATTGAATAGTAGACAGGTGTAGTGGATTGAATAGTAGACAGGTGTAGTGGATTGAATAGTAGACAGGTGTAGTGGATTGAATAGTAGACAGGTGTAGTGGATTGAATAGTAGACAGGTGTAGTGGATTGAATAGTAGACAGGTGTAGTGGATTGAATAGTAGACAGGTGTAGTGGATTGAATAGTAGACAGGTGTAGTGGATTGAATAGTAGACAGGTGTAGTGGATTGAATAGTAGACAGGTGTAGTGGATTGAACAAACAGGTAATAAAGATTCAACACAAGTAAGAACATTAAAGGGAGGTGGTTCCCTTTTTGGCCGATTTTTGGATGTATTCATTATTTATCTAGTTTCCTCCCTAGATTTCCATAATTTTTGCATGTATTCATTATTTATCTAGTTTCCTCCCTAGATTTCCATAATTTTTGCATGTATTCATTATTTATCTAGTTTCCTCCCTAGATTTCCATAATTTTTGCATGTATTCATTATTTATCTAGTTTCCTCCCTAGATTTCCATAATTTTTGCATGTATTCATTATTTATCTAGTTTCCTCCCTAGATTTCCATAATTTTTGCATGTATTCATTATTTATCTAGTTTCCTCCCTAGATTTCCATAATTTTTGCATGTATTCATTATTTATCTAGTTTCCTCCCTAGATTTCCATAATTTTTGCATGTATTCATTATTTATCTAGTTTCCTCCCTAGATTTCCATAATTTGTGCATGTATTCATTATTTATCTAGTTTCCTCCCTAGATTTCCATAATTTGTGCATGTATTCATTATTTATCTAGTTTCCTCCCTAGATTTCCATAATTTTTGCATGTATTCATTATTTATCTAGTTCCTCCCTAGATTTCCATAATTTTTGCATGTATTCATTATTTATCTAGTTTCCTCCCTAGATTTCCATAATTTTTGCATGTATTCATTATTTATCTAGTTTCCTCCCTAGATTTCCATAATTTTTGCATGTATTCATTATTTATCTAGTTTCCTCCCTAGATTTCCATAATTTTTGCATGTATTCATTATTTATCTAGTTTCCTCCCTAGATTTCCATAATTTTTGCATGTATTCATTATTTATCTAGTTTCCTCCCTAGATTTCCATAATTTTTGCATGTATTCATTATTTATCTAGTTTCCTCCCTAGATTTCCATAATTTTTGCATGTATTCATTATTTATCTAGTTTCCTCCCTAGATTTCCATAATTTTTGCATGTATTCATTATTTATCTAGTTTCCTCCCTAGATTTCCATAATTTTTGCATGTATTCATTATTTTTCTAGTTTCCTCCCTAGACCTCCATCAAATTTAAAATAACATCCATTAGATCCCCCTTCTAGATTAATTTGTACATTTTTCGGTAGAAACATTTCCCGGCCGAAGGCCGGCTCTTCCAACATTACAGGCTCACTATCGTTCGCCAGGGAAAAAATTGACACCTAAATAGCACGAAAGGTCTAAATATTGACGACGAAATGGGGCGAAAGGTCTTAAAATCGACTAACTAATGGGGCAAACATCTTAACATATGAAAACTAATGGGGCTAAACATGAGGGCGAAGGGGGGGCCAGAAAAACGACCCATCCCCCCTTAAAGCAATAAACTAAGCGAGCATAAGGAAAGGGTATAAGGCAGATAAAGCGAGGGTAATAACAAAATATGCCAGTAACGAGAGAAGAGGGAGGGAGGGAGGGAGCCGAGTATATCCGCAGTGTTACGCAAGCAGCCTCCCCCTCCCCCACCCCCACCCCCTCCTCCGCGGCTAGCAAGCAAAGAGGCAGATAGTTACATAAGAAGTTGACTGTCTCGTACGCTCCACCTCCGCCACCACCACCACACCACCTCCTCCTCCTCCTCCGGCACAGTCACTGGTTATTGGTGCCTTCTATCCTTTACCTCTAAACGTACAGGAACTTGATCGTTTTCTCTTACAAAGGATTACAAGATGACACTAGCAGCAATAGATCTACTGTCAAATAGTAATAAAAACACTACCAACTATGTCAATGAAATCTTTGACTCCCACAGACGTTCTAGTATTTTGATAACCTAATTAAAGGGGGTCACCGGCTCTTTTATTTTATCTTTCTCTCCTTTTCTCTCTTTTCCCGGCTTGTATCCATTCGGCCCCATTCACCCAACTGTTTTAAGACGTTTATCCCCATTCAGGTGTCGATTTCTTCCTGGCGAGCAATAGCGAGGCAGCATTGTATGGAAAAATCCGGCTTCGCCGGAGACATTTTTCTGTCGAAAAATTTACAAATTTAGCTTGCTGTCAAAACAAAAATATATATGTGCTGGCTCGCTACCGCTCGCCAGGAAAATATTGACACCTGGATGGGGGTAAACGTCTTAAAACAGTAGGGTGAATGGGGCCGAATGCATACAAGCCAAAGAGAGAGGCTCCCTTAATATAAAGAAAGGTGTCATCGTACCGAGTTAGGGTAAGATGTGAGGTGGTCGTCAGAGTTCACTGGCCTCCCGACACCTAAATGTATCCCTCTTCCGTCAAATTGTCCTTTTGCTGTTGATATCAAATACATTGTCCCTTTATTGTCTAGCTACAATATTACAGACAATTATGATTTTCTGTCCAACACTAAATATTATTATGTTTTTTGTTTACACCAACCAACTCAATTAAGGGGAGATCTCCACTTGAGGGATTTTTTTCTTGACCCCTTTCTCCCTCATGTTTAGCCCCATTGCTTTTGATATTATACAACGTTTGCCCCATTAGTTTAGCGATTTTAAGAACTTTCACCCCATATTAAGACCTTTCGTGCAATTCAGCTGTCAATTTTATCCTGGCGAGCGATAGCGAGCCTGTAATTTAAGAGGAACCGGCCTTCGGCCGGGACATTTTTCTACCGAAAAATGTACAAATATATCTTGAAAGGGACTCCAGGGGGTGTAATTTTAAGCTTGATGGAGGTCTAGGGAACAAACTAAATACCTTCCCTTAATGAAATCAACAAATACATGTGGCACTCCGAGGACTCGAACCTAGGATACTCACATCGAAATTCCGCGCACTATGCTTTACGCTATCAAGACAGTTATCGACATTATTCTAGACGTTAGCAGTATAACTATCTATTCTGGGTGACGATTTAGGAAGGTTGAAGAGTGTGATGGCCCTAGATAAGTGAACTAGACCCAACTTTCCTCATCGACTATATAGTAGGCGCCATCTTGCCTTCATAACACCGAGGACTTTGGTTAAGGGAGCCCACCTCGCTTTTTTTTTTGTTCTTTCTCTCCCTCTCGCTTTGGCTTGTATCCATTCGGCCCCATTCAGCATACTGTTTTAAGACGTTTATCCCCATCCAGGTGTCAATATTTTCCTGGCGAGCGGTAGCGAGCCAGCATATATATATTTTTGTTTTGACAGCAAGCTAAATTTGTACATTTTTCGAAAGAAAAATGGCCGGATTTTTCCATACAATGCTGGCTCGCTATTGCTCGCCAGGAAAAAATCGACACCTGGATAGGGATAAACGCCTTAAAACAGTTGGCTGAATGGGGCCGAATGGATACAAGCCAGGTAAAGAGAGAAAAGGAGAGAAAGATAAACAAAAAAAAAGACGGTGACCCGCCCTTAATGTTACAAGGGTTGTGTTTGTTATCTGTTGTATGGGGCCCCGAGGAACTTGATAACCTCCTTATCAACCTTAGGGGGGGGGGGGGGGGGGGATGGGCCGCTTTTCTGGTCCCCTTTCTCCCTCGTGTTTCGCCCCACTAGTTTTCAGATTTTAAGATGTTTGCCCCATTAGTTAGTCGATTTTAAGACCTTTCGTCCCCATTTCTTCGTCTATATTTAGACCTTTCGTGCTATTTAGGTGTCGATTTTTTTCCTGGCGAACGATAGTGAGCCTGTAATGTTGGAAGAACCGGCCTTCGGCCGGGACATTTTTCTACCGAAAAATGTACAAATTAATCTAGAAGGGGGATCTAACGGATGTTTTTTTAAATTTGATGGAGGTCTAGGGAGGAAACTAGAAAAATAATTAATACATGCAAAAATCGCCCAAAATGTGAACCATCTCCCCTTAAGCAGGTATCACACGAGTGCTTTTTCCCTCAACATTTATCCTCAACACTGGTCTGGCAGCTTATGAGGTCAACATTTATAATATTTCCTTTGCCTAAATTCATATATCATCCGTCTAGTTTCCGATACCAGTGCAAAATATTCAAGAAATGTCACCCGGAAAATGTTGATCATCGAATGTTGACTATAAAAGCTCTCGTGTGATACCGTCTTTATAGTACTAACTGATAACGGGTGACATTATTACCTTCACCTGTTTGTTTGGGCCGTTTGAAGTGATTAGGTATTCCTGATTTCAGTACTCTTGGACATTTGGTACTAATTTTGTTTTATTACGATTGCTTGTATGTGTAATGGTATAGGTGCTTTTGTTCTTGGTAGGGGGTCCCGAGTTCGAATACCGGGAGGACCATATGCTTTCATTTGTTTAATCAGGTGCATTGGGATTTATAATTGATGATTAATGTTAAGGGGGGGTCACCGGCTCTTTTTTTATGTTTCTCTCCTTTTCTCTCTTTCCCTGACTTGTATTCATTCGGCCCCATTCAGCCCCATTCAGCAACTGTTTTAAGACGTTTATCCCCATCCAGGTGTTGATTTTTTCCTGGCAAGCGATAGCTCTCTCTCTCTCTCTCTCTCTCTCTCTCTCTCTCTCTCTCTCTCTCTCTCTCTCTCTCACTCTCACTCTCATTCACTCGCTCCACACACCTCAGCCGGGCGTACGTCTAGCTCTCCTACTGCCCTAC